>JABSTQ010004216.1:0-83363 GCA_013358835.2 Ixodes persulcatus
GACCTAGAGCACAATCGAAGACACGTCCCATGGAGAGCAGAGAGCTGGCGGGAAGGGCTGTCCTGCTCTTCTTATCCTGCAACAGAGCATGAACGCTGTACCAAAACGGTTCGGTGAAGGACATTGCGTGCAGCGTCGACCGTTGGGGGGGTGCCTCACGCCGTCCCACCCCTGTGCAGGTGCGATGGGGGCCCTGCGACCCCGCATGGCTAGCTGCATCACGGTGCCGGACTCGGACTCTGAGGGCCATTACAGCCCCCTGCGGCCCCTGCCAAACTTCACCAGCAGCGTGCTGGCCGCCAAGGCCATCAAGCCAGAGCCGCCAGGGACACGTAAGTGTTACCGCTGGCTCACACGCTTGCGACCTCTTACGACAGATGGATGGATGGAGGAGGCTGAGCCCTTTGAACCGGGTGGCGGCTTGGCCACCTAGCCGGTGTTGTTTTTTTTCTTAACATTTATTTAACATACAGTTATAGCTTTTACAGCGGAGCTGTTAAGGGCTAGTTTCCCGAGGATCGTGTCCCCCGCAAAGAAATGTCGACACAAAACTCTGGACAGCTACTGCCATCTATGAGCGACGGCTCCAATCAGACAACCGGCTTCCCGGGCCTCGCTCATAGATGGCGGCAACCTTTCCAGCCTTCCCACTATAGTTTCACCAGAGTGGAAAGGCTAAATTTTTCTAGGCGTCGTCCTAGATGTCGTCCTCGAGGTCGTCCTAGAAGTCGTCCTTAAGGTTGTCCTAGACGTCGTCCTTGAGGTCGTCCTAGAAGTCATCCTTGAGGTCGTCCTAGAAGTCGTCCTTGAGTTTGTCCTAGACTTCATCCCTGAGGTGTCCTAGGCGTCGTCTTTGAGGTCATCCTTGAGGTCGTCCTAGAAGTGTCCTTGAGGTCGTCCAAGAAGTCGTCCTCTAGGGCGTCGTGCTGAGGTCGTCCAAGAAGTCGTGCTTGAGGTCGTCCCATCATAGTACAGCTTCGCTGGTCTTCCTTCTTCACAAGAGTGGCAAGGCTGAAAGTTTTCTTTGTGACGGGGACACACTGGCGCCATCTATCGGCAGCCGTGAAACTCTTGGCATTTCCGTATTTTTTCTTTCGTGTGTCATTCTTTCTTTCTTGACCCGAGAAACTTTTGACAGTGTTATAAAAGACCATTTCTCATAGATACTATGTACATTTGACCTCGCAAGTACCACAAAACCTTCGCTCTAATGAAGTGGGTTTCCAGGGTAGCCTTGTAGATGGCGCCCCATGCCAGTGTGTTTTCTCATCGTTGAAGATGGCAAGACCTCGGTCGTAAGCAGACGCGAATGTGGAAGCGGGCCTCGAAGGGACGTTTAGAGGGCTATGCCGCTATGACATGGGCTAGGTCCAAGGGAAGCGTGGAGACATGCCGGGAGTCAAAAGAGAAGCGATTTATTTTGAACGAGACCTTTCCATTTACGAAGCTAGGTGGCGCCGCTGACTGGCGACAGTACAGATAAAATATGGTTGGTAGCGACCTCTGCAGTGAGAACCTCTCCCAAGCTGCGCACGTGCCTGGGAGAGGTTCTCACAGAACAAACTAAAAATAATTTTTAGTTTGTCTATCCATAAACAAATTATTAGCAATCAAAATTAAGAAAATTATTTCTTTATTTGTTTTGTTTGATGCTCACTATATCTGTCCTCAAATGGGGACACCATACAGCAGCACTGCCCTCATTTGCTTCACGCACTGTCAACTTTTGCTCGCAAGACACGTCGACTTCGTATGCTTGTGAGTTTTGTATTGCTCTGTATTCTCTTCGCAGGAATGAGAAAGTCTAGACAAGTTTTCCCTGACACGGAAGAAATTGAAGCAATTTTAGACGTAGCCTGATGGCAGTGCTCATTATCCCCCCAAAAATGGTTTCGAAAAATGCACAGCGCTGTTGCAGCAAGAGTTGCCGCAGCAAGACAAGCTATGTCTGTAAGCATTGCAATGTCCCACTTTGCCCCAAGTGCGTTGCATCGTTAGATGTTCACGTCATTTTCCAGTGCTGCAGGATTTTGTTTAGTATTGTAATACGGACACAAAAAAGTGCTAAGGTGTTCTAGTTCAAATGCTCTAATCATTTTGATATTAAAAAATTACTGCATAACACCGATAATGAAATTACCTGACCACTGGAATGCATGTTGTCCTTTAAGCAAAATATATTTTTAAGTAAAAAGGTATTTTAATTTTCTTAACATATTATGTACTTAACATGCATGAGAAGGTTAATGTACCTTAGTAATTATTTTCTACTCTAACTTTAATTTGTGTCAATGCTTATTTAGGTTTATTTATTTAGCTTTTCCTCGGATATATTTATATTCCGGCCTTCGAGGCTGCGACAGATCCCCGATCCGAACCCTTAGCCAAACTGTCTGGAGACTTCTTGGTCTAGAGCAGTTTGCCTGCATTTACAGACACGGTTGATGCATGCAACAGGCTCTGTTCTAACACGACAACAGCATATCGCTTGGCTACGACTTATTGTTTGGCTGACGGAGCATGCTGTATGTTATGAACCACAACGTCCCCTGTCAGTACACTCGAGAGTATAGGACGGTGATGCACAAAATTGTTGCTAGGGGTGATGCAGGTGACGCAACGAGCATTACAACTCTGCAGTCTTTAAAACTAAACTGAACATCGGGGGGCCCTGCTAGATGCTTTCGAGTACCGTGGTAGTGCCACGCACCTGCGCAGTACAGCGGCGGCTTTGCGTCTTGAGCGGGGGCATGTGCGGCACAGCCGACGCCGCAGCACCGGCGGGGACCAGCGGCGGGCGCCGCCTGGTGTTGGGCCTGGAGCCCCAAGCGGGAGGTGGACGAGCGCAGCTCCCTGCTGGAGGGGGACCGTCTGGTGAAGGCACACCTGTCGCCCCTGCACCAGCTGGGGCACCCCTGCAGATGGCGCCCTCGGGGCCCGCCCAGGCGGCCGACCTGTACCGGTGAGTGGTGCTGCGGTGCCCATAGTTGATTCACCCCTACGCTGACAGTGCAGTGGGTGCTACACGCTCGTGCGACCCATGGGCAACCCGTCACCTGAGCCCGCTCGGTGAGCTTAGGCATGGGCGGGAGCGTGATCATGTGGTGGAAGAAGTATGTGTGACTGGTCCCAACAAACCTTATCTTCCACCTTACTGCCAGCTTAGGGGCAAACGAAGTAGAGAACACGCATTTAACTGGTCCGTTACGCCATTACGGGTAATGGTTGAAAAATATTTATACAATTGCACCAAACTTGTAACGAACAAACATATTCTCGGAGAATTACAAAAATTGTCACTTATAAAAATTTTAAAAGGAAACATGAACACGACGAGAGAGAAAAAAGCATCATACTATTTCAGCTTAAATTTGTGCATATAAGAGCCTAATATTTGTAAAATTAACGCCAATAATAACCACAAAAACTTTATTTATGTTTTTTTTTTTATAATTCTGTATTTGTAAAACGGGTTTTTTAATGAACGAATCATTCGTGTCTGACGAGTTGACACCATATTCCGGTTGAAATGTTTTGTCGCGATTTAGACTGCGATCGCTCGTGCACTTCATGTAGGTATAGTTTGGGCTCCCTCGATCGTTACCCGTGGTGTCACATTCGGGTCGCGCAGGTGCCTGTGGTGGAGGTTAAGGCGGCAGATCTGTGTCCCATTGTAGGTGGCTCTCCAGCCTGGCAGTTTGCAGAAGCTACGGCAGCTGGGAATCGGGACGCCGCGACGACGGCAACATTAGCGTTCGTTCGTCTCTTTTGCCGAAACTTTCGCGTCCAACCGCCGGGATAGCGACATTCGATGGCGCAAGGAGCAACCGCGACGGCAACGCTTTTGCTACGTGGGCGGCATAGACACTAAATATGCCAGTCAAAGACGCGCTCAGGCACCGTACAGTGAATGCCCGACCCCCCCCCCTTCGCAGCGAGTACTGCCGGCCGACAGTGTACGTGGCGGCCAGCAGCCTGGGACAACCCTACCTGCCTGGCCAGCAGCAGCCGCCCAAGTATGTGCTGGGACAGTTCTGGCGCCACCCCCTGCCCACCACCACGGTGGGGGCAGGGCCCCGCCCCCTGGCTGCTGTGCCATACGCGGGCCCACCCACTCCCGGCCCACCTGCAGCCGGCCAGGCACCCGCCGCTGCCCCGCCGGCGCCGGGACCCCGACGTTCCCTCCCTACGCCGCCTACGGCCTAAACCCGCTGAGCCCCGGCAAGCCCCAGTACCAGCACGTGTACCACATGTTTGGGGAGTGACGACAAGTGCCTCTCGGGGCCCAATATCACCTGTACATAGCCCCCCCCCTCGCTGGACAGGGGGGCCAGCCCCGCCGACCTTTATGCGCCACGGGACGAAACCCGCTTTCCCGGTTTTAGCCGCACGCACCGGTCAATGCTTGGCCCCGCCGCCTTTCGGCGGGCCGCCCGGCCGGAGCTCGTGCCGCCGTCGTTCCACCAGGGAGTCGACCAATGCCGCCCTCGGCACGCACGTCTCGACACTCGGAGCATCGACGGTTGTTTTGCCTTGTAGATAGAATTGCTTCTTGAAAAGCGCCTTGTACAATTTTTGTAGATATGTATTCTGGGCGACATGCTCTGGGTGTTTTTTTTTTTTTTTTTCCTGCACGAGTTGGTTAATGTGTACGGTTGCTGTAATTACAATTTTAATTTTTTTTTTTCCTTTTTTTTTTTTGCATTTCCTTTGGAAATAAAATGGAGCCGTTTTATTGCGACGAGTCTGGCGGGTTTGCTGTGGGTTGACTTCCTTTACCCCTTTGGGGCGGTGTTGCTTTGGGCCAGAATAAATGTTTCTCACCCGTTGACGCGTGTCTGCGTGCTCTCTTATCGGGACTTCGGGGGGGGGGGGGGGGGGGGGGCCTGTCGCAAGGCCGGCGGCTTCTGGCACCCCGTGGGCGCGTGTGACGTTTCGGCTCGCGTGGGAGCCTTCAGCTTCGAGAGAAGCGGTTCGAGCCATCTTTGGCGATTCTGGAGCGACGCGTACGGGAGCGCCGCCCTTCTTTCCCATTCCGGGGCCGATATTTGCGTTCGATGTCGGAACCGGCACCTCGTCGACCTTGCCGAGTGGGCCGACAAACCAAACATTGGGGGATCGCCATGGCGACGACGGCGCGCCCCACTGGCGCATGCGCGTAGGTTCGCCCGCCCTTTCCGACGTTAGCCCTCGCGTTCTTTTTAATGAGTCAGGCGAGCGGATCGTAGTGGCGTTGTTCGGGAAGTTTCTGCACTCGCGTCTATTAAAGCGCCAGTGACGCCGAGTTGCGCCAGTAGGTCTACCGGACGTGGATAGCCCGTTGTTCAAGTAAGTCACCTTCCTGTCACGCGTTTTGTCTGCCGGCTCCGGCGCGGAAGAGTGGGACAGGTGCCTGATAGAGACGAATTAGGACCTATAGTGTGGGGCGGGACGCGATTTTGCCGACGTCCGCTGACGCGGCGCGGTCGCGGGACGTGCGGTCGCCGGCAGGGCGTCTGACCCCGGAGTAAAGATAGGACGCTGCTATTCTAGTCGGTCTCTTCGAGACAAGCGCGATTTCCAGGAACGCCGGACGAATAAGCGGCGCCCGACGTATCGGGTGTCAAATTCCTTCCGGATACAGCTGCCAAGCTGCGTTTTTATCGAGGGTCTGTATTGCTGTTATGTTGTTCTTCGGAGAGCAGACACGTTGCTGCTGACGGTGTTCATTCGTCGGTAGACGGACGCGTTTTCCTCTCTGGGTCGGGCAGTGTCGGGCGGTTCCTTGCGCCGCCTGCCGAGAAGGTCTTTGAGAACACCGGGTTTTCTTACTCGCGTGATTCGATTGCCCCTTCGCATAACCGATAACAGGCTCTTGACACTTACCTGACTCTCTATCAAACGCCTGACTGTGCATCCTGTTCATAAGTGAGTATTTCTTTGGAAGAACTTGAGTGGCAAGTGAGCTCCGTCGACTCATTGTCAACCTACCGAGAGTCGAGTGTTGTGGCTGTGCACCTCCCTGCGTAAGTTACCTAGTTTCTCGCTCACTATGAAATGTCATCGAGTGATATATGTGACAGATCGAATGATTTTAAATCGTGACCATTATCAGTAGAATATTGGGAACTCTATATGCGGTGGATAAGCCTGGCCACGGAACCTGGAATTGCTCGAGGATGGGTTCCAGCCACTGGTTCCAGCAGTCGCTTTGTTGACCACTCCAAAAAAGGAAAAAATTATCAAAAGAATCCAAGCGGTAGTGAGAGCTGTAATCGGAAGTGGTCGATGGGATCGAGTTTGGCTCTTTGACGTCCGTCGAGGCCACTTGACCCGCCCACACAGAATATCGCCCACCAGAATTGCGGGATGCGAGACGGACGCACCCATATATGGGGCTTGTCTGCTCTTGATGGCGAAAAGAAGTGACACTGCGTGACTGCCTGACTGAATCTCTTGATCTCTTTTGCGCGGTCGAGTTTAGACGAGAGGTGGGGAGAGCATTGCTTCCGTTCGAGAAACAACGCGGTACACCTCCGCAGTTTCGTTGGTTTCGTCTCCAAAACGCCAGCTTGCTACTGGCAGCAGTTCGTGTTTGCCGCTCATCTTATTGATAGCGCTGTAGCGGCTTCTGTCTGTCGCGGACTCCGTGATGACGGCAGTCGGACCAGTGGGCGCGCTGCAGTGCATGGCGCCTGTCGTTAACCCGTGTCGCAACTCTGCTGCTGTGCTCTTGCCCAACTGCTCGTTGCTCACGGAAATGGGGTAATCTCCCCCCTGCGCCGTCGAGCGTCTCGCCGGCGCCAGCTTTCCCGGTCGGCCGCCCGGAGTTTTGACGACCCCTGGGCGATAAAATCGCGGATCGAACACCGCGGCGCACGGCGTTTGAGGTGTGGGCTTTGGTGATGGGAGCAGGGGGCGCCGCGCGTGAGGAGGGCCCGCCGCTTGTACCATGTGGAGCGTACTGTAGCGCTGCTGCAACACCACCTGATGGCCAAGCCAAGGTGCCGAGTGTTCGGTGTCATAGAAGGCCAACGTGGGGCACATAATTCAGCACTACAGCAAGTTGCTGTCCAGGATTTGTTGGCTGCCGTCGGCCAATGATTTAGAGACCCTCGTGTGCGCAGATCATCACCATGGCTCCCGAGCGGCGTGTACCCATCCAGAAGTCCGAGCTCAGCATCCTGGACAACGAGTTCAGCTCGATCCGGGAACGTTTCGAGGCCGAGATGAAGAAGATGGAGGAGGAGATGTCCCGCTTCCGCTCCCAGTTGCTGGACCACGAGAGGGACTTCTTCTCCAGGGCCCCTGGCCCGCAGGTGAGAGGCTGTGGACGTTCGCAGAACCAACACCACCTAGAAGAACCGAAGTCTGTGAGCGGCCTCCCCTACCGCCATATTACATTGTCACGCAGGGACGGTGCCAGCTCTGCAATAGACTGATCTCACAGCCAGTTTCATTACTCCACCGCTGCCGCCATGCATCGCGAGGTCTGTAGTCTTTATGCACGCGCAACAACCATGCTGAGGGAGAGCACGGGGCGGCACAAATTCCCTCAAGCACTGGCGCTAGCTTCCTAGCAACTACAGATATGGCGGGGTCACATAAGCGTGGAACTCTCAGTGAGATCAGTCTATTGGACCCAAGCCCGACGCATTGACCATAGTGGGTGACAGGTTGAGAACCCAATAGATACTCTGCTTCCAGCATGTGCTTGTTGCCTTCCACCCCTAATGCGCTGCTTGCGTTTTCGATTATCTGACTTTTCATGAATGTACAATACTCATTCTCGAGCGATACAAAACGAAGGCCGGGACACTTTCCTTGGTTCCCGAAGCACCGGATATTGTGCTTGCGTATGCCAACGTAGTAAGACGTGGCATAGTCGCCTCACCCCACGAGTGCATCTTTGAGCTCAGTTTCAATAATCCCGTCAGATACCAGTGAATTACAACTGAAATTTGGTCACCATGAGCCTTAGACATATTTTGTTTGCCAAAGGTCCGCTTCTTGTTACTTCATTGGGCCAAAAACAAGCCGCATCCTCACAGGAGTATCAAAGTTGAGCCCAGCGTTGACGCATGAACTTTTAAGGAAACGCAATAAATTCGACCTCACTACTGCACAAAAGTTAATATGATGTCTTCCTCGTGTCATCATATATATCCCACTCAAATTTTATGCTGATAGGAGATTAAGTGTTCGCAAACGCTGAGATCGGCTAGTTACGACGGAGGCCCTAACAAAAGTCCCCTACTCCTCGCTAAGCCTTTTTGGACGAGCTTTTACTGAAGCCCAAGATCTGTGTCTGAACAGTGTGTCTGAAATTATCTCGGCATACTCAGTCAGGAAGAAAACAAACGGCCATAACAAATATTATGGCCAATAGCAACCGTCAGATGCGCTTTGAATAATTTCGTTCGTTTGGCGCACTGCATAGGGGTTCACGCCCGTCCGGCGCACTTCCGGTGAACGGTGCGACATTCTTCACACAAGTGCTCGACTTTTGCTTTCTTAAAACGGTTTGTATGTGCGAATGTGCCTATATGATTGCAGGATAACTTTATGCGCATACGCGATGTTGAATATTAGTGGAATGCGAACGGGTGGGGACTTCGCTTCGTGCAGTGCTGCGGGTCAGTACAGATAAGAGATAAGAAGTGTGTTCGACTTGAGCTTTTCAATGGCGCCTCAGAGTTTTACCTCGCATACTCAGGCGTAATAAGAAACAACAGTAATTGCAAAAAGTTATATTTTGTCTATGGAAGCACAAAACAAACAAACTTCCTGACCAGCAACACTAATGTAAAGGTGCGAGCTCTATGTATGCATACTTATTGGTTGTAGGGGTGTTGACTCAAAACACAAGCAAGACCCCCGAGCTTAGCAGCGTCGAGATTCCCACCACTGGCTCGTTCACACACCTCGAAACGCTAACAGAAAGCTCGAGTACAAAAATACAACAAGCATGTGTTAAGACAAGCTATACGTCTCGGGCTTGTGTTAAAGCTTCGAGGTCTGGCCATTTAGGTTAGTTTAGAGACCAAAAATGACGTTCTCGGGACCAGAAAACATGATATATGCTCTGTGTATAATCTCTTGTCGACGTATCGATCGAAACTGAAACCATGCCACTCTCCTCCCTGGCCAACTAGTTCCCAAAGTGCAATGCACGCAGTGTTGCATGCAGGGGTTTATGGAAGTAGTCTATTGGACAAGAGGTCCGGCCGAACGCCAACGCAGCAGTCATGTCCTCCATTCTGTGTCTGCGCTCAGTCTCATTGTGATGGCATCAAATTCTATTACGCAAGCTTTGATTATTCTGGGTGGCGTTAAGGTAACCCCTCTGCATGCCCATTTCTTCGGCAAAACCGTCTGCCCGTGCATCGTCCAGGCTCTGACAGTCGCTCTCTGGTTGCAGACTGGCCTTGGCACGGGCAGCAAGACGTGGCTGGACGGCATGAACTCGCCCCTGATCCAGGATGCCGAGGACGGCAGCAAGCAGCTCAAGCTCCGCTTTGACGTTTCCCAGTACGTACCGGAGGAGATCGTCGTCAAGACCGTGGACAACCGGCTCCAGGTACGCCTCTTGCGCTTACACATTCTGCTACGGCACTTTGCCCGCCTACGTCGGTGTGGTTTGTGAGTGAGGCTACCTTTCGCCAGCAAACCGTGGTAAGTGTAAGCAAACATTGCATACGGTCAACTTCACAGCGATTGGGCTCCCTTTTCTTGGGTATGATTCTGGTCGTTGCGAGAGAGGTAGCCAAGCTGAGCAATTTGTACCTTGTCCTTGTGCAACAACATTTAGCACTAAGAGTGGGGAAGGACGGTCGAATATAGCGCCCATAATTGGTTCCAATGATGATTTAGCCAGAGTTATTTGAATTAATTACATTTTTATTTCCAGAAGATTACTCTGGCGGGCGTCAAAAAGCTGCCATGAGATAACTTGACCTCTAATGCAAAACAAGTACAACAATGTTGCAGAAGTATAAGAGTGAGAGTAGGGAATAGAAAAACATTCACAACGTTCCTCATACAACAATTCTAAGACCTACCAACTAAGTCATGCACCCAAAAAAAGTAAAGCACAACAAAGGGAAAAAGTTGTATAGCATGTAGTGCGAAATTAAAAGCAAGAAACATACAATGCACCATATCCGTTTAAATAAAACACATACAGCTCAGCTGTATATGCTGGTCAGGGAATATATATCTGTTTTCTAGATATAGTAGATATCTATTTAATGGGCTTGAAAACTCCTCCAAGTCATTGTTTTTGCCCTCCCCTTTTGAACTGCAAGGGCAGTGGTGTCGGAGTTGAAAGATGTAGGGCATCTGGGAAAGGAGGAAGCCAGGAAAAGTGAAGAGAGAGAGGAGGTACCGTAAGAGAAGTAGGGGAGGTTGTTCTAGCAGGAATGCTGAGCTGGTTCCCTGTAGTGGAAAATGCAAGGTGTTGATCGGTCTTTCGATAACCCTGCCGACTGGTGTCACGTGCGTGTTTGTTCTGGCCACGCAGGTCCACGCCAAGCACGAGGAGAAGTCCGAGAACCGCTCGGTGTACCGCGAGTACAACCGGGAGTTCCTGCTGCCCAAGGGCACCAACCCAGAGCAGATCCGCTCGTCGCTCTCCAAGGATGGCATCCTGACGATAGAGGCGCCCCTGCCGGCACTCGAGGCGCCCAACCGGGAGCGCACAATCCCCATCGACAAGAAGTAGACTGCGCCCTTCTTGGTCGATGCATGCCTGCCGCTTTCGGAGCTTCCTTGGCAGCTGTAGGCCTTTTCTAGTGACCACTTCGTGTTTTGTTTCTTTCCTCGTCTAAGAGGTGCCTTTCTCGCGAGCCTGTCTTAGCTCACTCCGGGACCATAGTTTGGATCGTACACCGCAACTGCTTTCCGGCCAGCACGCGAGTGTGTCCTAGGTGGCAAAACTGCTTCTGGCCTCCGAGCCGCTTGTCGTCTTCGTTGTGCGACGGGCATCCTTTGCCCGCAGCGGCGAAAGGCCAGTTGGTATGACGCGTCGCCATGCAGCTGTTGGAAGCCTGTGTGTGCGGAGAATAAAAATTTCTGTTGACCCCCTCGCCCTCTGTTCTTCCGACTGGTGCGCCTAGTGTCCTGTTCTGCCCATGCATCGAAAGTGGTCCCAAAGTGTCAACAAAGGAAGTTACAAAAGTCTGAGTGTCATGCTGTTGAATATCCCGAGTCTGGCGGTTGGACGTAGACATTCTGGAAACGAAAGCTTGAGACGATGCGAGGAGTCGCTGTCATCGCGACGTCCCAACTCCTGGCTGCCAAGGCTTCTATGGACCGTCGAGCTGGAGGGCGACCTGCAGCAGAACAGGCATGACGCAGCAAAGACATCATCGGGCAGAAATTGAGGAAGCACTTTTTAGGGCTAAGTAAATGCCAGCCGGAAAGGAGTTCCAGGTACTAGAGCCATACTGTGCCACCAAGCCTGTTTTAGGCTGGATATGTGGGTCTCCTGGTTCATAGACTTTGAAATGGCATAGCATGTCTTGTATGGGCATTCAGTGTGGTAGCCTTGCTGCTGAGCACATACCTTCTGCAGTGTTCACAACTCCGCTAGTCTCAAAATGGCGGAAGAGACTGAGATAGGTGCTCCAGGATTTCCCGTGCGCCTGCATGCTGACTGGTCGGTGTGCTCAAATTTATTTGGCTACAAATATGAAGCGGATAGGTGACTGAGATGTTGATGTGCATTAAGAAAATGAACATGTTAATTTTTAAATGTCGCGGAGCGGAACAAAATTTCTATTTCAACGCACTTGCCTTTTTCGGTAAAACTGCATGATGCATGAACATGCCAATCAGAACCATGCCGCAGCTGTGGGCCCGACAATTCCTGCCACCATCACCACCACCCATGCTCTGGTTCTTCCTTCGTCCGCAAGCGACGGGCTGGAGTTGCGAATACATTTCCCACAATTGAATTCGTTTTTCTTAGCAAGAACAAGTAGGATTGACCACCAGAGTCCAGCATTGTGCAATGACCCATAAAGCCCCTTCATGTTTCAAAAGTAGCGCAAGCCTCAAGGTGCATCGATGCACGAGGCCCATGCAATCTGCAGCCCTTGGGAAGATCATGGTGGCACAGCACAGCACTGAGCTAGATTTCAGACTCCATGTTCTTCCCAGAAGCAGCGTGCCACGTGTCTCAAGCATTTCCACAAATGATTGGCTCCACTTTTCCCAGGATAGAGAGGCTTTAGTGATGCAAGCATGTAAGTGCCAGATTGTTATGGTAGGCTCGTGCAAATTTTTACAGCGGAGCTGTTAAGGGCTAGTTTCCCCAGCATTGTGTCCCCCGCAAAAAAAAATGTCGACACAAAACTCTGGTTGCTGCCGTCGCTCATAGATGGCGGTAGCTGTCGAGAGTGTGGTGTTTGCCGGTTGTCCGCTTGCCTCCGTCGCTCATAGATGGCGCAACCTTTCAAGCGCTTCCACTCTGGCTTGCCGACTTGCGGCCGGCCATTACTTCATTCCCACCAGTACAGCTTTGCTGGTCTTCGTTCTTCACCAAAGTGGAAACGCTAGAAGTGTTTTTTTTTTTTTTTTTAAAGTTTCAATTATAAATTTTAATAACCTTGCTTTTCATTTCGACTTTGGTTTCGAGCTCTGGTACGGTGCTCAAAAGTTTAGCAGTTCGGCCAGATCATTTAGCTCCGTTAAGTGTGCTGTTTGCCGCGCACTGGTGCACTGCGGAGCAGCGACACTCGCAAAGGGTCGCTACTCCGCAGTGCACCAGTGCGGAGCAGCGGAGCATTCCCTGACCAAAGCCGACTGGCGTTTACCGCGAGTGGGGCGGCTCGAGGCGGGAGCTCACACGTAGCAAGTGGGAATGGACAGAGCAGACGGACCAGCATATTAGGCCAGTCTCCTTGGCTGGTAGTCAGTGTTTTTGGATGATACAGATGGTAGAGTTTTCTTTTAATGACTTAAAACAATTATTTATTCTTTTTTTTTAAACTCTTCACTTTAGTCCATATCACATGAGCGAATGACGTTTTAGCGATTAAAGGGGGCGCGTGTCTGGAGTATTTGAAGGAATGGAAAAACTAAAAGTATCAGTGGCTATTATCTGGTAACGATTAATTTAAATCTGCACAACAAAACTCCCGTTTCATTCATTGATTCAAATATATTTACAGATAATGACTGAACGGGGGGCACGGGGGTTTGAGCACCCGCTGACATTTTCCAGGGGGTGCTGGGCAATATGCTGAGCACAGTGATGCTGAGCCCCCGTGCGTGCGTACTTGAACTCAGTCCCTTCTTGAACGAGGGACTGAGATGTAGCATGTTGAGGGAATAAAGTATCCCAACTCCCAAGGCAAAAGGAGGCCTTAGCAGCGACACAGGTTGGCAAGGGAGAGATCGCACTGCAGTCTGTACATGGCACCGCTTTCACGGTGGCCGCCGCGGAGACATCAAAGAATCACGGCATTCTAGCCTGTATTTCTGCATCTGGTTTTCGAAACGCCATTTGGTTCTTAGTGAGCCAGCCTGCTATGTTCAGGCGGGCACCCTAATCTAAGCTCAGACTGTTTTACCCTCTTTTCAAGGACGACCATAAATACAGGAAACATGCTGAAATAAAAAAAAGGCAATCACCGGCGAAGGTTTGCCACCGAAGGACAGGCGCATTAACCAATAATAAACTCAGGGGTATAAGAGTGCATTGTTGTAACTTTTTACAGGAACGTATATAGCTGCGCCGAGAAATTTCCCAGCAATGCTCGCCGCCCCGCTTCGGCACGAGAGACTCCGTCTTTGCAGCAGGCCGCCTCGGCCCTGCTTCTATTCCATTTTGTTTGGGCTCTCCGAATCACAACACGACGCGCTCGTGGCTCAACGGTTATTGCGCTTGCCTTCCACGCAAAAAGTCAAGGTTCGATTCCTGGCCAAGGGTATACATTTTTCCTGACTCTTGTAATGTGTTGTTCTTGTAAATTCGAGAACAGTGTTGCTAATTCGAGTTCCGAATGTTCTACGCACCGAAAGTTCCTACGTCAAATGTTCCAGAAGCCCACGAGGGTACACAAGGGACTCTGCGTGGCGGACGGAGTCCGTCTCGCCCCAGCGTTCCATTCCGCTGTTACGCCGATTTCGACGCCCGCGACGCTCTATTGTTATCTTGTGTTTCCTTTTTGTTTTGGGCAGAAGTTCGCCTCATTAAACGTTTAGTTTACTTCAGTTTTCGTCACCTTATCATTGTCACTTGCCAAATTAGAGCACAGCTCTTGAGGAGGAGGAGGGGAGGGTATGAAGGGGGGTAGGTTTGGCATTTCGAGAAAGTTTCCTCGAAATGCCCCCTCCCCCTCCCCCTGCCAACGCCACTGCTGGCAGCGTTATAATAGTGTGGCATTTCTGCAACTAAACAGTGTACAGGCGAGCTGGACGAAGATGAACGGTAACCCAGGCGCAGAGGGAGTTATGAGACGTCCGTCCCCCTTTAAAACAATAGACGCCTTGAAGTCCAAGTTGTTGGAAGTGAATAGAATTTATAGACTCTCCCTACTACACAAGACATTCAGAAGTCAGTAAGAACAGCCCTGGCAATGAATAAAGTGACAACTTGAGAAGAATTTAAGACGTGAAAACTTTTCCTGTGCATTTTCTGTGCAGCAGTCTTTATTTGGACGTAAAGCACACTGGAACTGGTTTATAAGTCGATTTGAAAGAATAAAATTGGCAACCCTGCATTCTTTTCATTTCAGCATAGCTTGGCAAACAGCAAAGTGCGTGACAGCTCTCACTCCACAGGTATACATTCGACTGTACATCGTTGCTTACCGATGCTCAGATTTGCTCGCCAGCGTCATAGCTTTCGCCATGTGCCAAGTTATACTGAAATGGATTATAGTGGTTTATCGACAAATTCAGTTCATTTGGTTACAAATTTCTAAAAAGAAAAGGCAAATATGGGGTGGCTTCTTCCATGATGTCAACAAAGAATGGGGATGGGTGAATCCGCCGTAACATGATGCTCGCAACTTTCCTTTGTGTCTCGTCTGAAACGAAGAGCAGAAAAAAAAAAATGCAATTACTGTACAAGCTTGACTGTTTAAAACACTTCACAGCAATGCAGGCAGGACATGCATTTATATATCCAATTCTTCCCATTGCATAACTTGGTAAGACAAAGCAATCAGCTTAAACCCTGCATATGAGCCTAGGCAGATGGCAACATAGGTGCAGAGAACAATTAGATCATCCATTAAATGACATGCAATACTACGATAGGTTGCACAGCAGCAGTCCCAACTTGGGCATGCAAAAGGTTAATTCCATTTTCTTTGCCCTATTCAAGAAATTTATACTTTCCGGCTACTACAAAGCGCAATTACATGGTCTTTGCTCAGCTCAAACACGCGAGTCTATATAACTTGTTTCACTGCAAGTCAGGGTGCAGTCACAGGCCAGTAGGGCCTGGGGGAAGGGAGGGGAGAATGGCACTATGCATCTTGTGTTAAAAAGTAGGAGTGATGAAGAGGTGGAGCACTATCCATTCGTCTGTTTCACTTGTCCATTGTCTTTTGGTGCTTTAATTTGTTTCACTCTTCAAAACCGTTTACAAAAGCAGTTTCAACCAACCGACCTCGGCGATCCAAAGTTAGCTTCATGGACTCCAGGGACTCCTTGCAGAATTGGGGGCGTCAGTCCCTGAACACTCGACGTCCACGACCGAGGCCCATCAGCCTCATGCCGGCGCTCAGGCCGTCGGTGCCGTTTTCGCTCGGCGTTGTCGAAGCTACGAGTCGGGACAAAAACGCAGATTGTTAGAGGACCACCTTGTCACGCACACGCTACACGAAAAGTGTCGCCCCATACAGGCCTCCCTGCTGATAACCAGATCCGCCCCTAGAGGCCCAACAAAAGTGTGCGGCCCTGATGTCATTTATTTGTATACTTTGGAAAATCCAGAAGACCATACTCTGCTGCAGGTTCAAAAAAGCAGGGTAAAACCCTCCCACAAAGCCCTCCTCTTGCCACTTTCACAGAGAGAATGCTGGAAAGAAGGCGAGTAGAGAGGACGAAACCACCAATCGTGACGAGCAGAGTGCTTCGAGCAAGGGGCTTTTCCCCCTATTCTAAACCTAAAATGATTGTACGTCTTTCCAGCGACTGTTACCAAGGTGGAAAATGCAGTCACTGGGCTGTAGAAGCAGTAACCGACATTCTGCAGAGAAAGGATACTGCCCATGTACGAGGGGCTTTCATAAAGTTTGTATTATTGTCACGAAGGAATAGAGATTCAGCAATAAAACTCGAGAAGGAGTTGAGACTTTTTCTACATGTTCGCCACCAAAAGTTACCCACTTTATCCAGCGATGCACCACATGCCGGAGGCCATTGTTATAGAACTTGTGGGAACCAAGGGTTCCCCATCTAGGCCTAGCTCACGCAGGCCGTGGGAGCGTTATGGCGACGTCATCCTGGATAAGGCGGCAAGGCCGCATTCCTCGAAGAGGGCGTGTCTACCCTCACCCTTTTGGGTGAACGTGCCCCCGGCGCACCCTTCGGAAATGATTGTGGACGCGGCCCATCTGCGGGATAAGCCACACTACCTACCCCGGGCGCGTCCACTTTCCGCTGGCTAGATAAGCGGCCCGCGAACGGCGGCCGTGACTCTCGTTTTGGGGGAAGCTCTCGTCGTGAACCTTTCTTCTTGTGCTTCCCCCTCGTCCCACGAATCTGCCTAATACGGCAGCGGGGGCCCCCTCCAGGTGAATCTGTCTAATACGACAGCGCCGTCACTTTACTGTTCTTTTTATTTATTAGTTTTGCCGACGGGCACAGCGTGGTGGCACAGGAGCCGAATAAACCCGCTTCTCCAGTATCTTTGTGTTTCGGAGTGATTCCTCTCCTCGGAGCCCACGGCAGCCTTCGGACGGACCCGACCGTAGCAGTCCTCAACATCCAGCTACGGAGTGGGATCGATCTCCTGGTGCAGTAAGGTAAGTCGAATCCCACAAACTCCTCGTCTTGAGTGTTCAGGAATCACTCCACTTCAGCAATCACTTGGTCGCCGTCCTTGAAATGCTTTCCTCTTATTTGGCCACACTAGAAGCGTCTGTGCCATTTAACCAAACGTGTTGTAAACTTGGACGTTGTCCCCGAACAACACTCCCAGATTGGAATGAATATCCTTGGCATTGCTTCCCTTCAAATGAAAAAAACAGATCACTGCATGTGCTTGGCACCGACAGGCGGTGCCATTTTTGATTCGTCTCCCTAGCGGCGTTCCGAGCTACTATAGCATGCAATGTTTATACTGTGCGGAAACTAGAGGGTCGAGCGCTCATATTGATGCCTGTTTTGTTCCGTTTCCTTTAATTTTTTGTGTTGATAATACAAACTTTATGAACGCCCCTCGTAGAGTGGGTATATAGATGTTGAGATGTCCACCAGTATAGTACCAGACCTTCGCAACCCATTCAAAGTGAAAACCTGGAAAGATTCGTGCAAACAGACGGGCGACACCGATGTGGGGACCACGCACCTGGTCTAGCCACAGAGCAACCGCGTCCCATGCCCATCCTGTAGAGGGCAGCCTTGTTGGTGTCGTCGTCCGAGTCGTCGTCGCTTCCTTCGTCGCTGTCCGAATCTGCGAGCGTGGGAAACCGACCTGTGACCCACGGCGTACCTGGACTCTGCGGTGCTAAAGTATGCCTGGACTCTGCGGTGCACACCGATTGCAGTTAACTGCACCAGATAGATTACCGTCTGCCTCAGACGGAAAGCGACCGCTTCTTACCTCGTCCAGCAGGTGTCGGTACAGGTGTCTTTGAAAGATAAATCTGGACGGGGGAAAAAAGAAAAAAAGAATTATCAGCAACTTGACTAGCGCAAAATTAAGGATTTCACAGATAACTGATCTACACTGAAGATCTATTCGCAACTCCAGCCCGCCGCTCGCCGACGAACCAAGAACCAGAGGAGCAGGAACGGCGGCAGAAACAGTGGCAGGGACTGTCGTCCTTGGGGCTGCTGTTAGCGCATGGTTTTGGTCGGCGTCCTTGCGCATCACGCAGTTTTAAAGGAGTCATGAAACGTCTTTCCAACTTTTTCCTGTTTAGCTTTCCTCCTCAACTCATAAATCGCGCATTCTACCAAACAGTTCACGAAGACGGAAAGGGGGAGTCCCCCTTGCTTGGACTCTCGTTTGTGTAATCCGGAAATATCCATTCTCCCCCTAGAAGATTAGCCCGTCACTCAAAATTCAGACAAAAGTTGCTTTCCCCACCCCGTTCACCCTCTGAAGCTGACAGCGCTATGAAAGTTACGTGCTCCTTAGGCCAGCCACAGGTTTGCCACGTGATCACGCTCTCTCGCGCATATCCACGCGCAGAGAATGAGGTCAGGTGATGAAAGGGGGTTGCTGATTGGTCCAGCAAGCGCATAGCTTCCACCACAATGTCAGCTTAGGGATGAAGGGAATAAGTGAGGTCCGGTGTCGTGTGACGTTCGTTTTGGCCCGGTGACGCGCTGCGGGGTCCGCAGGATGTATCACAGTGAAAAGGCAGAGAGCTTACGAAGGGAAGGATTTACGAAATAGTCCGCTGTGTTTTTCAAATTTTCGTACTGAAAGTCAGTCTTTTGACTTTCTACCTTTTTTCTTTTAGCCCACTGAACGATGTGGTATTAGTAAAATCCCAATATAAATTGATTTATTCCAGCCCAAAATTCGTTTCATGGGCCCTTTAATGGAAAAACTAAGTGCGATACAATATGAATTGTGTTCAGCTTCGTAACGTAACAAAGGTACTGGGATGTCTCACGTAATTGGAAACTTTTCGTAGATCGCACATGCTGCCAGCTCAAGTTATGCTGAACGTGACGGAAAAAGCTCGCGCTAGAACTGCAAATCTCTTGCGCAAGATCTACGAAAAGTCTATTCTTTCCCGAAAGTAGAAGAGAGCTGCTCGCTTAACTGTATGTCGAGCAGACACTGGGGAAAAACATGAACCCACTGGGAGTGGGTTCGCGCTTATCGTGCTGAAAGACCGTGACACAAAACATGACAATTTGCTCCAAGCACTTGCACTTAAGAAAAAAAAAATGTATGCACATTTGTTTTTAGGTAATTAAAAAGACAAATAAGAAAATCATCGGATTAATTTTCGGCAGGTCTGGGTAAGCCAGCAGTTTGTGAAAAGTGCTTAAAACGGGCAGTTTTGGTCACTAAGGCAGTGACGGTCTGCAGCGAGTTGTGAGCCTCCGAAACCATCAATATGAACGCTACTCTTCCGGAGCTTGACGGTCACCCTGCGCAGCTCACTTTGTAGAGCACTGGTCACCAGGTACAGTGCAAACACCACAATCTCTTCATCACCCCCAAGAAATTTTTGCCACACACAATGACGTGGCCGGCACCCAAGACACGCTCTGCAGCTTCTAAAAATGAAAATGAAACCGAAGTTGCCGCACCTTTTAAAGGGTAACTGCAATGAAAAAAAGTGTTTTAAACAGCCAAACTGGAACAAACGTGTACAAAACAAATATTCTGTAAAAAAAAAATAATAATTCAGCAATATTTATTGTGCGAGATTGATTTTAGTTTGCGGCTATTTCGCTTGTTTTAAATTGAGCGCCACAAGGTTGGTATTATACGTCACAGAGCGACGTGCGACAGCAACTCTTCTCATTGACCAAGAAATCGGTTGACAGCTTAGACCTTGGTTGTTGAACCTTTGAGATATGTCGCAACTTCCTTTTGAGCGGCATATTTTTATGTTTAAAGAATAACCCATGTAATGAGAGTTATTATTATTCCTTACACAAGGTTTACAAGACGGGAACTTCCGTTTGGATTCATACCATAACAAACAAAAGCTTCGCCATTCTTTCAATGGCCGACGCTGTCTCTGCTCCCGCCTAACTCGCCTACCTCGACTAGTCGTTTCGCCTAAGTGATCAGTGCTTCTGTTGACCCAGGTGCTTGAGTGAGACTTCCTGAAGTGAAGTATACTCCATCTCATGAGTTGCGTGCAGCAAAGGCAAAAGCACAGGCACGAGCGCTTGGCTTTCAGATTTGCCTTCCTTTCACGAGCACTCGCGTAAGGAAAGCAAATCTAAAAGCCATGAGCCCGCGCCTATGCCTTTGCCTTTGCTGCACACAACTCCTGAGACAGAGTATAGTGTGTGTTTAACAGCTATCGCAGGTGTTAGTGATAGAAAGCGACGCGGGGTTCTGGCTTTGATAGCGCGGTTACCGTAATTACCCGATTCTAACGCGCACCTTTTTTCCGGAAAAATAGGCCAAAAAATCGCATGCGCGTTAGAATCGGATACGAAACCGAAACTGTCAAAACAGCGGAAATTTCGTTCCACCCATTGTCATCGCCATCTCAAGATGGCGCCGAAGCTTTTTGCCATCTTTCCTCCGTGCTTTTAGCAACCATTTTGTTCCTTCTGCGTTCACGCAAGTCGTCCCACTTGCGCGCTTACTTGCGCGCAATGATCGCGTCCGTGAAAGATCGCGTTCGTGTGCTGTACAACAAGTGGCTGACGAGCGGCTCCCACTCGTTCACGACGAGCGGTCGGCTGAAGCGTGCGCCTCTCGAGACGCTCGCGGGATGGGCGCGCGAGGCGTGGGCCACGATCCCTTCGGCCATGGTTGAACGCTCGTTTAAGAAGTGTGGCATAGCGAACGCGCTTGACGGCACCGAGGACGACATGTTGTGGTCAGCGGAGAGCGACAAAGAGCTCTCGGAAAGCGACGAGGAGTGAGATGAGTGACTACTTCGGTAAATAAATCGCCTGTTTCTCTCGCATTCGTTGTTCTTGATCACGAAGTTCCGTGCGCGTTTTTTTCTGGTTTGTTGGCCTGGAAAAACGGGTGCGCGTTAGAATCGGGGGCGCGTTAGAATCGGGTAATTACGGTAGTTTTGTTTTCCTGGGGTGTTCTCTTTGCTTTCTTAGCGTGCTTCTTTTCTTTGCTTGCATGCAAAGCTCCTGTAAAGCGGCACCGTTGCTCTGTAAAGTGCTGCCGGATTAGTGATCACGACAGCAGCAGCCATGTCGCACCGAAAGATGACAAGCTGAATGCTATTTGGCTGGAGTCAATCAGGCATTCGCGTAACGTCAAGCGTGTCCAGATACGTTCTCATCATTTCGCTCCGGAGGCCTTCGAGATTCGCACCGGGTGCACCGAACGTTTACGACTGAGACATGGGGCGGTCCTGACGCTTCTCCTATCGAGCATGCCGAAGGCTCAAGAAGCTCAGCTGCACTGTCTTCGTTGCTGGCAGCCATCCTCCGCAGCGTATCTTCGTATAGCCAAAGACCCAGTTGCTCGCAGCGGCCAAGAAGCTGACGCTTCAATTCAGGAATCATTTTGCACGTAGTTCGCACAGAACACAGAAGTTACAAAAGGCTGTGGCACGCACACAAGACGCACCGGGAGTCGGGACGCTGCATATGTTGTTCAACCTTCAACTCTGCAGCCAAGTTAATCTAAGAGAGGGGCATACTTCTTTGCGCAAGGCAAAAAAGCTGGAGTTTCAATTTTCTTTTTTTTTTGCCGGTAAATTTGTTCTATGTTGAGCTTGTGCCAAATAAGCTATTTAAAAAAAAACACTTCTTTGCAGTTACCCTTAAAGAATAAACATGCTCATCTTCCTAACATACGTCGAAATCCCCGTCACCTGTGATATGCTCCTGCCCTGAGCACTTTGAAATGAATTTATTTGGATTTATTTGTGGAAAATCTATCCGTGTCCCTTCCGCCATCTTTTAACTACCACCACGCCACCTATAGGGCGTTGTTGCAAATAGGTCTGCACAGCAAGTGATATTAGACCTTTCGCGAAACCCCATCAAGCGGGATTGTCGGTTGCAATGTCGTGGGCATAGCTTCCGGGGCAAAGTGCGCGACCGGAGCGGAAACCCACGCTAAAGGCCAAAGTGGCGCTTGTGTTCGACACGTGCCTCGCACGCCCAAAATACGGCGGCCTCAGATAATCGGTGCGAAGGCCACTAGTTGGCGCACTTACATAAAAGGGTTTGTCTGACAGTCGTGTCTTTAACGACCGGCAGCTAGACATTTTCGAAGACGACGTGCAAAAAGAGCTTTTCATTTTGCGAGTCTCTGGAAACCAACGATCGTCATACTCTCGGAAAAACACCTTCGAGGAAGCTCCATTCCCGGCACGTTGCCGTATTCCCGAAGATTTGCTTCCGTACCCCAACAAGGAAACTGTTGCGCGGTCCCACCGACGGAAGTACGTTGCCCGGAGCGGCGAGTCCCCAAAAGTGGTTTCTCAATTTCCCCCCCCAACGACGTCATAAAAGCGTCGTGCTCTTGCCTTTCGCGATCCCGGCAGTGGCGGACCCGGTGGATGCCCGTTCCGCTTTAAGTTGCTCTGCGGCCGGACGGCCGATGAAAACCGAAGCACACGCAAGACGGGACACGCCAGTGACCGTCACGCACGCTAGCCTTTCCCACCCCCCCGCATTTCTTCGACCACCCGCCAAGACTACGCCGTCTGACGGCACGACGTGTCAAGTTCTGCGACGCCATCTGTTTGCCACTTCGGGATCGCTTTCGACGCACGGGCGGGATGGGACGGTAAACTCGGCTGCACGTTCCGGGAGGCGCCGTGGCAGAAGAAAACGCACCTTGGGCTCTGTCCGCGGCTGACGTGGAATGGGCAGTGAGCTTGAGGCCGGCGAGCCCAGGTCCCTCGGCTTCATGCTCTCCGGCACCACCTCGTCCCTGTAAGAAAAACCATATGTGCCTCAATTTTGTTTTGTTTTTTCTCTGGTAGTAAAAGTTTTTTTTTACGTGGAATATTTTTTTTGCATGTCTCATTCATTGTATGTTGTTTGCTTACGTCGAGTACATATGTACAGCAATGTCTCATTAATATGGACACCTTCGTTCCTCCCCCCCCCCCCCCCCCCCAAAAGATTGTCCATAATGCGAGTTGTCTATAATAGAGAGACAAAAATGCATGTATTTTCCCAGTGTGTCCCATAAAATGGTGTCTATATGAGACGTATTCACTGGCAGCCATAGCTGTGAGCACAGCTGCTAAGCGCGTGCTGACGGCGAGCTTCCACGGTTCTTTTGCAAAGTGCATTCCGTACTATCGAGATTGCCAGTCTTAGCAGCCTATTAACGTAAGCTCGTTCTGAGCATGTGCTCCAAACAGCGCCCTCAAATGTGGCGTCCAGTGAATACCCCGGTCTACACAAACGAACATGACTGTATATGCATTTTGGCTGGCTGCTTGCCCCTACGCATATACAGGACACCGTCTTTCTATGCCAGCACTATTGTCCTTGTAATTTGTTTTCTGAATAAAGTATTATTATTATTTAAAACAAAAAAATATTTAATAAATAATTTACTTATGATTTCACCGCTTGACGGCTGAATGAGGTTGGCTGTTAACACGCAACCGGAATTCCCGACGGCTTGTGCACTTACACCTTACTGTGCAGCGAAGCGTAATAGTGCCTCCTCTCCGCCGGAAGCATCCGCTGAACATTCATGAAGATTGGAGTGACCGCTGGCTCTGCAATCTTGTCTTCTAGTGTCGCGGCGACGCTAACATCTAGAAATAAAAAAAAAGCAAAAAAAAAAGAACTTGAACAACTTTCAAAACTTTATACCCCACTCTCTCTCCTGACCGCCAGACACAGCGACAATTACTAGGTGGTGGGCAGCGTATTCGAGTCTGGCCTTAAAAACAGAATAAAATATCTAGTCTAAAGTGCACAAAAAAAAAAAAAAAAGCAATTGACAAAACTGGCAGATTTTATGTCAAACACTCGAAGCAAATTGGCCAATGTGGACAGCTCCAAAAGTTGGACAGCTCCAAAACTGGGCACGCACAATTATACTTGATGTCAACTATTTTGTGCTCTGTTGTCGAGGCTAGCCGAGCTTCCACAGTGCTGCAGTTTCATACTGCTGAGAGCGTGCACACTTGACTTCCTCTTGCATTCGCACTCTCTCATGCAAGTAGCCTTCCCAGTATTGGAGCATCACGAAAGCTATGTTAGCCTTGGCAATGTAGCAACAAGAAGTAGACGCCAAGTATAAAGACACTTTGCTGTACCTTGTGGCGTCAATAAGGCCTTTCCGAAATTTTTGGTAATTAATCCTCTGTCGAGATCCACCAATTCCCCTCAACCTCAAAGTGAACCTAGAGGAGGTGGCTACGGATGTCTTTACTCCATCTTGCAAGTTCGGTGCGACGCCATTAAAAGCGCGGGAACAACGGTGCAATCCTGCATGACGCCGTTTGCATGGGCCGTCACGTGAAGAAAACACATCGAGCACATTCCTGCACATAACTGTGGCGACATAGCGATGACAGTTGCCTTTGTTTCCTGCTCTGTTCGCCTAAGACCAAGAGGCGAGTTGACTTTGTACACACTCCAGCAGACGACCATACCTGGCTTGCATTGATGCCACATTACTGCCATTGTGGCAACACTGCTGTTGAATGTGCATCAAGAAAAAAAAACAAAAAAAAACTGCACCACCGAACTGTTTTTTTTTTTTTTTGCAAGAACAGTGGAAATGACCGCCGGCATGGTGTGGTGACGTCACATACAAGCCGTGTACTATGCCATTGACACTATAGTCTATTTCTATGCTATTCTAAACCCATTCAAAAAATAAGAAATGTCATAGGCTGTCCAAGCCATACAAACCTTCGTCCCAGTTTTCTTCCGCGTGAACGGGTTCACCAGACTGGTAGGGAGGCACCGACACATCTCCAGTTGGCTTGGAAGTTTCAGTTACTGCCGGAGATGTTCACGGATGATTGGCAGGGTATAAAGGGCATGCACAGCGAATTCTTCGCACCACTGACCAAGCAGAGTTCAGCAAAAACTCCTTCTTTACACCCGTTTTCGGCAGAAGCAGCCGAGACATCCCCACATCGCCAAAATCTTTCCAACTACCACAGTGAGGAAAACCAAACAAAAAGTTCAAAATTTGTGGTTTTCTTTTTTTTTTTCCAAAAAGTTTTTCTTTTTTTAAACGCATAAAAGCATGGTTAAAGACATAAATAATGGGAGGTAAACTAAGTTGACTACAATAACCTACAAAGCAAAATATACGGTAAGGAAGTGTTCCAAAATGAGTTTTTGGCGCATCGGACCGTAAGGAGGTGCACGCCAATTAGAGGGCAGCATGTACGGAATGCGCACGGAACGTGCAATGAGAAGGCAGCCCAGCGCATGCTGTCATAGGTCAAGGCCGGGGGTAAACAAAAGCATGTGGTGCATTTGGGGGTAAACAAATGCAAGAGGTGTGCAAGGAGCAGACCAACTTGCACACTGTAAACCCAAAACTACAGCATCAAAAATCTTTTCTAGGAATGGCGAAAACAAAAAGTAAACGGCAGAGTACAAAAAATCCGTCATTAGACCTAACCATAGCCTCCTTTATACTGAAAATGCCTGCCCAATGGTTTCTTTGTCGTCGTCGCGCCTACTTCACATATTTGCTACTAGGGGCGCCAAAACCCCATACAGAAAAGCAGACGACGCTTGTCCGCTGTCTGCTACTACAGTTCACTGTAGCTAGTGTAAGCTACGTTATCACATTAAGCTATGTGATAACGTAAGTTTTCCATGTTAGGTTACGCAGTAACGTGACCTTACGTGTTAAAATAGGTCACGTGATCACGTAATGTTTTTGTGACACGAGTAACTTCTTTCGGTTGTCGTTCGATTCTCAGAGCTGTAGAGCGCTTAGCCATATCCGGCATAGCTCAATAGCACGAGGCTGTCTGCGGCTCCTCGCACGCATACCGTGACGCCACACGGGGTGCGTGTGGAGTCACGTAGTAGCAGGTGGATATTTGGCACGGGTGGTGAAGGAACATGTCAACTGCAGTGGCTGCTTCCTACTGGGTATTAAGCAGGCTTCTACGGCTCACAGTGATTCCATCATCAGGCACCAGGACAAGGCAGGACTATACTATCCATCGGAGAAGCTAGTGAGGGTGCTGTATGCGCTGAAGAACTTCGTAGATGTTTTACTGAAAAAAACGAAATATGCTGAAAAAGCCTTTGTATGTAGATGTTGAGACTTCGGTAGATACGCTTATGCACATGGCGCTCTGAAATGCGAAAAGGCAGATAAAGATGTAAATTATTACGAAGATTTCCTGCAAATTCTGTGTACTAAGTATTTCAGGCCAATTTCCACAAACTACTCTGCATCCGTCTCTGACAAGCATGACCTCAAGAAGATCTTCTTCAACAAACCACTCTCTAGGAAATCGTTAAAGCTCTAGAACTGCATCCGTGAAAATCAGTGCAGGCCAGAAAAAACCGGTCAAAACATAAAAAAAAAACTGTGAGCTTAAAAAAAAAATATTTTTTAAAAATTGAAAATGTATTTTAAGATCCCCGGTCAGAGCGTTGCCGACTGGTGCGCAGGTTTCCGGTCAGCGAAGGCTCGTTCGCGGTCCCGAGAAAAATCCCTTGACTGCCGCATGTGGTCCGCGGGCCGTATGTTTTCCGGCTCTGCCAGAAGCAATAAAAATGCTAAGTGGCTGCTGTTGCAAAGTCGTGAACGTCCGCCAGCCTCTCTGTCTCCTTTTTAATTTGAATTGACTATTACTGTTGTCGCTGTGACAAGCACCAGAGGTCTGGTAACATTTCAGCATAGAAACAAAACCAAGAAGTGAAAGCTAAAAGAAAGGTTAAGACTTCTTTTATATATGAAACCTATACTGACGGTGCCCTGCGCTAGCTATGTAGCACGGGTTACAAATGTATTCAGTTCACAAATGGCGTCACAGTGGACTGTAGCAGCGGAGAAGCGTCGTCTGCATTTTTGTATGGGATTTTGGCGCCTCTAGTGGCAAATATGGGAAGCAGGCGCAACGACGACGAAGCATGGGGAAGCCAACCATTGGGCAGGCATTATCAGTATAAAGGAGGCTATGACCTAACTATAGATGTTATACAGTAAACTTGCTTTGATTTGACATTGATTCATTCCACTTTTCTCTAATGCGATTGTGTTTAAAATACCCGGCGAGCACCCATACATTACTATGGCTGCTCACCTACAAATACAAACAACCATCTTTATTTACTTTCTTTGAAAATATTACAATATAAAGCCCATATAAGCCAATAATGGCTCGTGCATAGGATGCGACAGGAGCCTCTGCTTTTTATTGCACAGATAACTAAAAACATACCGATATAAGTATAAATTACTGCATTTTCACCCTTTCTTTTACAGCTTATATTAATTCCTCTAACTTAATGAGCAAATATGTAAAACCCGTCCACTCACATTGAATTAGTAGGGATACTAGAATTCGTGACTTGAGAGGTAATTCTAATAATTTAAGAGAAAAGAGAACCTTTTATATTATGCGTTTTTGGGGATACTCCATTATTTATTCCTAGTAGACTTTATAGGCCTTTTTTTCCTGTTCAATTATCCATTTTTTCGCTAGTTTTTTTATTCTAGGGGATTTTATTTTATGTAGCTCACCCTGTAATGTATTATGAAGCTTAGGTATGTAATGTTTCCTTGTGGCCTCTCCATTTTTTGTCCTTATAATGGTTCAACAAATTTTTTATTTGGTCTTAATGTACTTTCTTTTTCATTTTCCTGCCAATCTTTGTTGTTGAAAAAATGTTTTATAATAATATCATACTTCATTTGATCTCTAAAACATAACTTCCTATTTCTTTATGCATATAACCTGAGAGATTGGTTTCTTTGCTTCGGTAACCAATATTCCTAATTATCCTTTTTCGAATCTATTCTATCTTTGGTTGTAAATACCTGGCACGGCGCCCGTAAACTGTTATTCTTTATTGAAGTATGGATTTCCCCAGTGCATTGTATATCATCCTAAGTATGAATCGCGGTACTAGTTCTTGGATATGGTACATATGTGGCATTAATACCCTTAATTTTTTACAAAACTGGTCTATGTGAATATCCCATTTAACTTGTTTGTCTATGTGCATACCCAGGTATTTGACATTATCAGCATATTTTAGCGGGATGCACAAGCAGTTGTTGCAGTTCTGATCATGGATTTTTATTAGAAATTCATTTACGATTTTTTTTTCTTGGATCTTTAAAGCATATTACTTGCTTTTTAGGAACGTTTACGAGTATTTGGTTTTTACGGTACCATTGAATGATGTTATATATACCATCTTGTATCGTCATTGCCGCTACTTTGTAATTTCTATGTGCGTATACAATTAGGAGCTTACTTTTTAACCTAGAAAGTAAAAAGTAAAGTAGAAATAAGTAAAGTAAAAAGTAAGGAGCTTACTTTTTAACCTAACCTGTGCTACCTTGTTAACATATATATTAAAAAGTAGTGGACCAAGGACTGTACCTTGTGGTACTCCTTGTTTGACCTTAATTTTCTTGCTATATTTTGAGCCTAAACATACTATCTGAAACCAATCAGTAAGATAATTTCGGAATAAATCAAAAGTCTTCCATCAGATCCCAATAGTATATAGTTTATCCTTTAATATATCATAATTTATTGTTTCGAAAGCCCTGGTAAAATCTATGAATAAAGCTAGAACATAATTACCGGTGTCCATGTTTTCATTTACATAGTCATTAAAGTCCTCTAGAAGGTCACTGGTTCCTATATGTTCCCTGAATCCATATTGCGTGTGAATTAATGGGCCATATTTTGTGATATAGTATCTAAGTACTTTAATAACATATTTTTCTATTATATAATTTACCACCGAAAGGATGCATACTGATCTATAATTTAGGAATTTATTTTTCTCACCTTTCTTGTATATAGGTCGAACAACGGACGTTTTAAGCTTTTTTGGGATGATGCCGTCAGAGAATATACGATTGTACAACTGTAACAATGCAGGTTTCATTATAGCAATGTTGTATTTAAAGGGGCGGTGCAACGATATTCAATTGGAATGTTTTTCACTTTACACGAGCTTGCTGGCACTAGTGGGACTAAAGTAACTCGCACGCAACGCCACTGGCCAAGAAACTCTGTTGTTGCAGTGTAATTGCAGAGACAAAAGCGATCATTTTCATTCAATCTCTCCCTTGCAAAATTTGATGACGTAAAGTGGGGATCGCAGTACACCCATATGACGATATTTGAATGCTGTTCATAGATTGGACGCAAGCATTGCTTGGGCACTCGATTTGGGCTCGTGATAATTACTAGCTCGAGAAGCATTCGGGTATTGGCCCGTGTCCAATCACTGCAACGACGACAATAGCCGAGCCATAACAATGTCTGGAACTCAGCGCGTGTCCTGTGCTTTGCCAACCCCAGCGCGTGGCTACGATCAACATTGGCGGCATATAATCGGCTCCAGATCACGTGGCCACTTGTTCTGGCTGCGAGTTGAGGGGGTGAACGCTGCTCGTTTTTCTTTAATTTTTTGCAGGGACTTCTACTGCGTGGGGTAAAAAACGAACGCGTGTTTCATAAATCATTAACGTCAGGGATCTGTTCTAAGCGGTATTTTCGCAAAGTACAAATATTGTTGCATCACCCCTTTAATGTCTTTAGCCCTAATCTGATTCAACACTGTTGCTTTATTAGTCTTTAATTGTTTTCCAATTTCAATTAGATCATTGTCATTCATATCAAGGAAAAAATATTGAATCACTATTTCTTATTTGATTTGGTTGTCTTTTCGTTGTCGTACAGCATAGTTTCAATTGACTGCACATATTCTGTATTAAAACTATCTGCTAGTGCCTCTAAGTCGTGTTCAGGACCGAAGTTTGTTTGAATAGTGCCTTCAATTGTTTTTTTCTTTTTTCGTTGTAACAGTTGGTTTACTAGGGACAATCAGTATGCTGTATCTTTTGTCGCAGAGAATTTATACCGGTAATAATTTATTTTTGTTAATCTTATTAATGATGAAACTTTATTACTAATTATTCTGTGATTTTCTATTTGGAAATTGTTTCAGTAGTTGCCAAGCTTGCTTTCTTTCTTTGATCAGGTCAACAATTTCTTTAGTTATGTATTCATACTGTTGTTTGTTTTTTCGTACTGCACCTGTGAGTTGATTTTGCATAAATATCTTTGAATATATTAATATTATTGAATGATTTTTCTGGGTTCTGTTCTTTTGTGACGACGTTCCAGTCTATTTCTTGGAAATATTTATCGACTATCTTATTATTTATAACTGAGCCTTCAATAGCTTTATTACTGTTTGAAATAAAATCTGCAAGAGTTACTGCCACAAAATAATGGTCAGGCACTTTTTCAGAAACGACTTGTCCTTCGGGCTTCCCTTCTTTAGACCGCAAGTGTATATGATCTATAGACGACTGTGTTAGTTTTTCGCCTAATATTTCTTCTCTTGTAAATTCATATATCATCCACCCCAGTCTCTCTTGTGCCATGTCATCTAGGTAATTATTTATCATTAAACTGAGTTTTGTGATGTCTAGATTAATATTCCCTACAACTATTAAGTCTGTGTCTTAGCTGTCATTTAGCCATTTGTTTTATATCATCTAAAAATGTGTTTACCTCTGCCTGTGGGGCTCGATATAATCCTTGTATAACAGTTTTCTTTCCGTGGTCTTCAATTTCAATGTGAAATACACCTGCTTATGTGTTCCTCGAAGGTTCAATAGACTGTGTTCATAGTTTTATCCTCTTGATTCGCATCAAGCAGCACCCATGACTCGCTAATTGACATATAATTATATAGAACAGATAGCTGCAAGTACCACCCCAAACATGTTTTGTCACATACGTAGCTTTCGACAGCGTATTAATGCCAATGTTTTGCTTTAATGTTTTATTTTTATTATCTTCTTGCATCTATGTTTATAATGTTTTTATATTAACTCAAGAGGAGCTGGAAAGTGCACCGCCAAGGAGGTGTCAAGCTGTTTGCGGAGACTGAAAAGTTTGAATGCATTTGAACGCATTCGAACACTGAGTCGGAGACGAAAGCAGCTAGCTTTACACTCACCCACTGATCATTCCAACCAGAGCTCGGGTTTCAGATGTCCTAGCATCCTCTCGTTTTCCCCTCACCCCCAATTCCTACCCGCACTCTTTGAGACTCATAAAGAAGAGAGGAAGGGCCTTCCCATCGAAGTATGACACTGTCCTCTCGTTGGCGCCCGCACGTGGTTACAGTCAGGGGCGGATGCAGGAATTTCCTGAGGGGGGGGTCAGGTGTTGGTCAGCCTACCATTTGTTTAGGAACCCCCTCTTTTCACGCCCTAAATTTTACACATGCAGAAATCAAGAGGGGGGTCAGGACATCCGGACCCCCCCTCTAAATCCGCCCCTAGTTACAGTGCTGAAGCGACGAGAGTGCCATGACAAGTGTTTGAAACCACACTCCCCACAAGGTAGAAGAGGCTAACTCACCGGTGAGGAATCTTTCCACCGTGGTGTTCAGGGGACACGTGTGCATGTGGTGATAAAATTCGCTGGCGGGGACCATGTGCTCGGCAGAGTAAGGGCACGGCTTTAAGTCCATCTCGGGATGAGCCTAGGACGACAGGAAAAATGCACTTAGAGATACTGTGCCCGAATAAGTGCTGTCAACGTAACTAGAACAACTTGGTTGGGAAACTCGTCTTTGACATGAAGGCCCTTCACCTCCACAGGAACCGAGCCACTGCAAGCTAGATTCGATTGCATCACCGCCCTCTGGCACCCGGTAGATTCTGTTAGTTCGTTTGTAGGCTCTTGGTTAGTTGGGGGCACATAACCCCTTTTGAGATAAGGGGCTTGGCAAAAGTTCACTTTGCCATCATAGGCGGGATTTCTGCGTTTTGGTCTTTTCTCACTTTCTTCGGTGCATTTTCTGAATTGCGCAGTTCTTGAGAAAGACGCAGCACAGCACAACTGTACCTTCTTCGTTCTGGCGTGTGAAGTTCCCGCAGTGGCCGCCGCGGCAAGAGCGGCGGCCAATTGAAGGGCAACTCCGCTTCATTTTTGTTCTCGAAAAAACAATGCAGTCCTCTTTAGTATTACCTAGGAAGACCACACGTCAAATATTACAACCTAGTTCTATCTAAATGTTTCTTAAACGGCCTGGCAAACTTTGGAATGCGCCAAGTTGCCGAAATTGGCTGACTCTAGTGGGCGAATTGATGCGCCAACAGCGCAGTGAAAGCTATGGTGTTGGTATTGCCAACATTGAGCTAAACATGGTCAACATTGCTATTTTATGTTTGTTTTTACTCCTCCAGGCAAGAGTAACAGCTGATGTCAGCAGAGTCTCTTCTCAGCGCTCAATGGTGTCCATGTGATTGGCGTAAACGCGCCTGCGCAGTGCGCTTCTCCGCCATGGAAGCCGTCTTGCAGTCTTTCGCGTCACAACCGCCGTCGTCGTCGACAATGTGCAGACATTGTCGGATATCATGGACACGAAATCGTGCTGAAGACTGCGGTGCAGGCGACACTTGCGCCTTGCACACGCCTGCCCCAACGGTAGCCCGCACCGATCCCGCCCGTCGCAGCGTAGAGGATCACATAAAGTAGCCAAAGTTTCAATTTCTGCTCACGTTTAAAGTAAGATTTCGTAAAATACATCCCATCTTTTGCGAAGGAAATGACGTAGTGCCTTTTATTATTGCTTTTTAAGGTGAAATCACTCATAATACCAAAACTTTTTAATTGAGCTGAGTTGCCCTTGAAGCCTATGTGGAGCCAATTCTCCAAGGTGGCAGTTTCCCAACCGAGTTGTTGTAGTAATGTCTAGTGTCATGAATGCCAATGCCTGACCACAGTATCAACACCCAAATCGATGACAGTGAGGGGCGTTGGCTAAAGTATGACACGGACTCAAAAAGCCACGCATACAATGCAGTTTAGGATTCTCCAATCGCAACGGACGGCACGGTACTTCGAAAGCTATGACGTATGGCGTCAATAACGATGCCACATACCTTTCGACACTTGGTGATGTGAATTTGCAAGCGGCCGCTTTTAACCTGGTGCGCCGCGTTGTACGGGCAGGTGACCAAGGGCTCGCGCCTGGTTGTAAAGGTCGCCATAGTGAATCTGAAACAAGGAAAACGCTAGTCATGATTAGACACCCAAGCTGGGGCTGGTGCCCGAAACCAGTCCCCACTTTAGTGAGACAGACACTTGCGGGTATTAAGTGTAAATATTCTAGAAGATTCGGGACGTCGCAAGTTGACCAGAGGTTTCAGAGAAGCGAAGACTGCACAGTATTCGCGGGAGAGCACCTTCGTTTGCGCAACATGTGCGCAATCAAACGTTATTATTCTTTTCTCGCTGCAAATACGGCAGCGCAGCTAAGCGTGAATACAAGTTCGGAAGACACCGAAAAATACCTGAAGCAAAACCAGAAGACAGTTCCGCTGAATCGAGTAAAAAATGCGGTTAATGTAGTGGTTTCTTTGACGTACGAGCAATACAAACTTCCAAAGAAAAAAAAGAAAACTACAGAATGAATAGATGAATAAAAATGTAGAGGAGCGCTACACAGTTCCTATCGGGCGGCCACTTGCGCTACCTAGCCTACGACATTGACTCGCTCTTTTAAATTTTGTCCTAGACTTCATCACCCAGTTAACCGGTTAGTAACATGTTTTTCTAGACATTTTTCATCAATATTCGAACCTTCTTGATGAATTATCCGGGTCTGGCACGAAAACTTAGAAACATCACTCGTGGATGAGTCATAGAGGGATGAGTAAGAAGAGTGACAGCACAGCACTGATCTCTATGACAATTGTCATAGAGATCAGTGAGGGTGTGTTCCAAAATTTACTCGATCCGACTCCAGAGTAAAGGTTTCGTACCGTGGCGTTCCAAAACTTACTCGAGCTTACTCGATGACGTCAGAACCTGCGTTCCAGAAGCGGGTTGTTTACTCCGGAGTAATTACTCCCGCTACCTTCCTCGGTCGGGGGGTAAAGTCGGATCAAATCGAGTAAATACGTCACGTGATCTGTTCGTCGTCTGCTTTCTGCGCCGACAGCCGCCGAAAGCTCGCTTGCTCCGTTGGTTTTGGTGGCGGACGTTCGAAATGACAAAGAATGAGGTGCAGCATGTGTGGTTATTGAGATTTGCTGTTTTCAACGCACGAATTGACTGCATTACATCCAGACCGTGCACCTTCCCCGGGAAGGTATACTTGTTATTATCAGAGTGCGAGCGTAAACAGGAGCTTCTCCGCATTCTCGTCCTCGGCGTTGGAGGGAATGCCGTATTCTCACGTTCAAGGCTGAAAATGTTTGAACGCAGTAAATGATAAGGTAGTATTTTTGTTTCCTCCAGAGTGTGTGTAATGAGAGGATAACGCTTGTAAAGCAGTGAAGGTTTCAAAGATTTTATTGTAATCATATTCGCGTCAAAGCGAACGTAATTTCATGTCATTCTTGAGAAAGCACCCTCGCGCTGTACCACTACACCGTGTGGAATCAATTTCTGCAAAACATGATCGGTGCAAATTACAATGTGTGGAATACGTGCGTTTAGGGCAATCGCGCTGATTAATAAAAACACATTTTTTTTTTATGTCTAACTGTAAGGAGTAAGTAATTTTTATCTCAATATAGAGTCGATTCGCCCAACCAGGGGGCGCTTCGAAATTGCGATGGTAGCGCCACCGCAGTACAACACATGGTCGTGTCGTCGTGTCGCGTCGGTCGTGTTCGTAGCGTTGCATCGGCGTCGCAGGTGTTTCGAGCGTACGGTGAAGATTTAGAGAAGGATAGAAAGCGTGCGAGAATTATTTCTCATGGCGAGTCAAGAAACGATGGAGAAGCTTCAATAACACGCATCTTCCGCCGAGAAAGCGGTTGATTTCCCCGCCAACGAGTCGGGTCCGCCTCGCAAGTATGGCCGTGCGGCGTCTACGAGATAACTTTACAGGTGAGCGTCACTTGTTTAAATTTCGAGCTGTAATAACATTTTGCGTTCTCCTCTTAAAAGAAAGATTACTAATCACAATGAACCACTGTTCTCGTGAGTCCTGTTAGACGACGTCGGGATACTAGTTTTCGGTCGCTGAACCACCGGCAGACTACGTTCTCGCACTAGAGGCTACGAGTGGGATAGCTTTTCGGGCTCGTCTACGTCGAAGTAATATTAACGTGCCGGGGATCGTGCGGGCATAGGGGGATTATTCCGGGAAGAGATAAGTCCCCCGCGTACAGTTGCGACTACAGGTCCTCGCTGGGCTGGAGTCGCGGACCGGTGGGAGCATTGTGCCGACGATCTTAATTTTATTAGTATTGGTGAACAGCCTGCCTCAGCAGTAGGGAACTAAAACGCCAGGGCACGACCTGAAAAAAAGCCTCGTAGATTCATTACCAGGTATTTTTGTCCCACTTCACTAAAGCAGTAGGTTGCAGTTACTGGGACCTGCTCCTGCTGATTAATGGTATTTTTTCTGCGAGTTTGAAAAATAATGCGCCGCGAAATTCTGTCAGAAAGACGGGCAAAATAGTTGAAAACGAAAAGAGGCTAGCCTAGACTAAGTCTCCTGCATAAATGTCTTCTATGCAGATGACTGCACATAAGTTTAGTCGAATTTTCATGACAGTGTTCAGTTGCATGAATTTATAAAAATTTCATTTCTCTTTCAGCTTCAAGGTGTCCAATCCACATGCAAGATTTTCAAATATTTTGTGGGGGCTTGATTCATACTCTCCTGTGTGGGACATTTTAGGAGGAAAATGTTGTGTAGCAAAGAAAACACCAGTGACACATGATAGGTTGCCATTATTAGAACAAGTTTTATTTTCTGGAAGAATAATCCATGCCTGTCAGTGTTTAATTGCTGCTTCACCGAATACAGTTTGTTTCGTTGCATGTTCTCAAGCGTTTCCAGGAATGTACCGTATATTCCGAGCTATACTTTTAAAGGTTGAAATTTTTGGCTGTGCGGACTATGCGGGATTTTTGTTTTTCAATATCGTTAAATATGGCGAGACGAGACGGATTTTGTGAATAAAAGAGTATGTTAATGATGATTTATGTATATTATAGGCTTTCTTGTGAGCTAAGAAAGCAGACATTTCTCAAGGTGTGCCGTCTATGAGAAGATATTTGTGACAACTGAGCACCAGGTGCGGACAATCTAAGCAAACTGTTTTATATTTTACAATAAATTTGCCCCTGCAGACTACAGTCTGGAAATTATGGTACATCAGCATAATGCAACGCTTTCAGAAATGTTTTGTTGACAGTGAAAAAGATTTTTATTAATTTTTGTCACAACCACGAGTATAGGTAAACACACAACCTTGCGACAATATAAAAATTCTTCCCATGCTCTTAACACTGTGACATTGGCGCAGACTCTAAGTATGGCTGGCAGGACACTTGCAGATAATGTACACATCTCGAGAAGCAAGGACTGTCAAAGAAATTGTAGGGCCGAGAACCCAGACTATTTCAGGGATCTTGCACGGCAGATCAGCTGTTCATGATATTCCAAATCTCACGAAAGATGTCTCCCAGTTCGTGAGAAAGCAGTCATCACCCAAGTTTATCTATCTCTAGCCAAGCTATACTGTATCTTGGAGTACAGACTAAACCAAAACATGTAACTCGAAGACAGAAGAGACTACAGAAGTTGCCAATCAACTAACGATACTTTTAACTGGCTAAGAACCGGGCACATATAGAGAATGCAAAATAGACCAGGAAAGGCCACCTGTATCTTCGAGTGAGGGAGTGAAAATTAAATTAAATTAACTAAGAATCTTTCACGAGCAATTACAGGGTTGGTAGGTTCCCTGCATCTAGTCTTTATTCAACACCTCAGCTGGCATCTCGTCTAGTAACTTGTTGCAGGATTAGCTTCAGCGTCGTCCTTGCAGGTGTTCACGAAGTGCACGCCACAGATCCTCGGTGACGTTGACGGAATCAAAACTGAACCGCCCCCACTGAAAAATAAATCAATAATATAAGATTTCTGGTGTGATTAGCGGAAAATCGACACGAAATAATTAAAACTATTATTGTCCCTAACAAATAAAAACGTAATCAGGCTTTTTCTTTTAAGTAGGGGGGGGGGGGGGGGGGGCTGGTTGAGGCGTTTGGATGTGCATTCCTTGTGTGTGTTGTTTGGGAGGGGGGATGCATGTGTATATTATAGGGTCGTACATGATGGCTATAAACAGCAAAAAAACGGGAACACACACGGCAGGACAAAGCTGTACTCGCAACCCCTAAAAGCCCCTCCTCTAGCTAGAAGTCTGCTGACAAAGTAAGAACGGCAGGGCGTCTTTTCTGAAGGGTCCACCTCCAGCACGTCTTCGTTACCCTTCGCTTCGATTTGGCTGTACGTGCACGGTCGAGGCTCGCGAGATCGAAGCCCTATCGAAGGTTGGAGGTTAGTGCTGAAGGCGGGGGAACTGAAGCTCGTCCCGGCCGTTCTCATGCTGTCGGTGATTATAGTTGAAATACTCATGCCAAAGGGATCCAACATCACGACCGAGGCCCCGTCAAACACCTCGAGGGAAGGGACAGACGCGCACAAAAATCAAGTATTTCGTCACGCAGGCACTGCCAACGTACTTTCACGCGTTCGGTAGTCATGCTGTTATTGTTCTGACACCAATTCCATTTCGTTTTTCAGGCGTATTTAGCAAAACTGACCTTCCGACGAACGAGAAACTTACCTTTGTTGGAGCACTGCCGTGGTGCAGTCTTGGCGCCGTTCGAGTCTCGTACGGCTTTTCAGGGAAGCGGTAGAATTTTAAGGACTGACTACAACAATATCGGAGGTTGTTACTGCGATCAACAACGAAATATTGGTGCTAGCCGTGCTTTTATATCTTCTCTATCGCAATTAATACTATTGACTAGCGTACCCGACCGCCTACGGCGGAGAAGCGAGGCGAAAAACAACGAGCCACTCGGATTGCGGCGTCCCGCCAGGGGCTGGAATGGCGCTGTAGTCAGCGGCGAAACTTGAGCGCTTCGGTCGTATAGAGCGTTCGCCACACGCCGACTTCCTGCTGGCCGGGCAAGTGTTGGGCTCCTCGCCTGTTCCACGCCGATTCAGTGGACGCCACCATGTCAATATGGGGAAAACAACCGCGCGGCCACGGCAATGCCATGGCAACGCGGTTGTTTACTCCATATTTACATGGTGGTGCCCATGAACTGAGATTTCTTATTGGCCGAAAGACCAAGGGAACGTTTCGTGGCCACGTTTACTTCTGTTACACTTCGCTCCATATATGAAGAATACCGACACCACCTCCTGCCCGTTATAACCTACTTGGCGTCGTGTGTGGGATTTGATTTTTGTTGCGAGAACATGATCCAGGGATTGCGAGCCGCTGCCATGACGGTTTGTGATTATTCTCTGGTCCTGCAACCATGTATACAGTGACGTCACTTGGGGGCGGGGTTTAACGCTTTTTTAGTCTTAGTTTCGGTATCACGTGGTCCTTGGCAGCCTGATTTTGTCATAAATGACGCGATGCAGATTTAAAGTGTCTTAATAGACTTGTTGTTTTTCTTTTTCTTTTTTTTACCGTAAATTTTAGGGACAAGCTACAAATCTCCGATGAAAAGCGTGCCGTGTAAACGGCATATTTAAGGAAGTTAATTATGTTTTTTTTACGTCTTTAAACTTGTTCGTTAATTACAAAATAATACTGTCTGAAAGCTCACTACGGTTGCCTCTACGATTATGCGAGAGGAATTTCTTTTTTTTTTTTAATCCCAAAAATTGCTTATCTACAATATTTCTTCGAGTAAAAAGAAGTAAGTAATGCAATAAAATTAATAAGGTTGGGATCGTAATGAGGAAATAAAATTAAGATACCGTGCAAATGAATGGATCTTTCGTCTACGACGTTCACTCGGTCGTAACACCGAAATTAATTAATGCTTTAGGTGTGCAATAGAGCGGATTAAAACGAATTTGCGCTAAATATATGCGATGAAATACATTATTGTGCGCCATGATCTACTTATTTCTTTATGTTGTTTTAAGGGCGCAAGAAAATAAATTACGAAAAAAGGCCGCGTACCAAAAGTATAAAATCGCGCGCATTAAGCGCTGTGGATTACCTTAATAAAGAATAGTCCATGAAGGACTTTCATTTTTCCCTCGTATAAATTGTAAGGGCGGTCACTGTGTAAGAATAAGGGTAAAAAAAAAGAAAGCTTAATTTAAACGTGAATTTCGTTTATCGGAGCCGGAAGCAGGCGAAAAAAGCGCGGCTCTACTCATTTACGACTTTTTTAAAACTTGCGTGTTCAAGTACGCGTATAGGAGATTCGGTTTAGAACCTTCTTAAGTGAATGATATCTAAAAAAAAATTATAGCGCTAGGGCAAATCGCTTAGTGTAGAAGAAGCCATCGTGGCAAACTATTTAGCATTAAAAACTACTCGCGAAAGCTTCAGGGCACTTACACAACCCGCGATGGTTGCGTAACTGCGACAGCTGAGGTGCGACGTCGGAGCCACTAAGGTGTCATTTCAGAACAAATGGACTGAATGAACGGTAAAGGTGCGAGCGCGCAACGCCGAGTCCCCATAGGCGTTTTGTATGAAACCGAGTAAAGCACCGGACGAAGATACCACGGCGTTTTGGAACCAATGAGGGCGTATCAAGTAGAGAGCACTTCGTGAACCTGTAATACCCCTGTCAGACGGCGTTCTAAAGATCCTTTTCACTAAGCTCCTTTATAAAATCGGCGAACCAGCGCACGCCGTAGCGCACGTGCGCACGCCGTAAAGCACGTGTGCACTCCACATCGCTAGCTGATTGGCCGATTTTATAAAGTAGGTTAGTGAAAAGGATCTTTAGAACGCCGTCTGACAGGGGTATTATTGACGCTTTGTTTTTATCGTTTTTATTATCAGCAGTTTTATGTTTATGTTTCTACGTGCCGTGATGGTGACACGTGACGACGTATTATCACGTAATTTCTGAATGTCACGTGACATCACAGTGTCACGAGATGTCACGAGATCACGTGACTCGCGGTGTCACCTGACGTTATGAAGTCGCGTGGCGTATACTGTGCAACGTGACTTGACTTGGGAATGTCACGTCATGGTGCCAGCTGACGCCAGGTAACAGGTGTCGTGACGTGCGGCCGGTCGTCAGAGTCGTGTCGATCGGCGTGACGTCAATGCGGAATGTTTTCGGCCTGCGGCGATATGAAGTGCGGTCGAGGGCGCGAAACCCGCGAAGTGTCCCACAAACTGCTGTCGCAGTCAAATATTTTGTTCGACTCTTTATCGGCACCCGAAACACAAATATTTTATTCGTGCATTCATTCGTTTATTAATGCAAAAGCATTAACTGTCCTGTGGTGCGAAGCCGGCGTTGTCTGTAGCAGCGAAAAACGGCACCCAAATTCACTCTGTAGCAGCGAAAAACGGCACCCAAATTCTGTCTGTAGCAGCAAAAAACGGCACCCAAATTCTGTCTGTAGCAGCGAAAAACGGCACCCAAATTCTGTCTGTAGCAGCGAAAAACGGCACCCCAATTCTGTCTGTAGCAGCGAAAAACGGCACCCAAATTCTGTCTGTAGCAGCGAAAAACGGCACCCAAATTATATCTGTAGCAGCGAAAAACGGCACCCAAATTCTGTCTTTAGCAGCGAAAAACGGCACCCAAATTCTGTCTTTAGCAGCGAAAAACGGCACCCAAATTATATCTGTAGCAGCGAAAAACGGCACCCAAATTCTGTCTGTAGCAGCGAAAAACGGCACCCAAATTCTGTCTTTAGCAGCGAAAAACGGCACCCAAATTCTGTCTGTAGCAGCGAAAAACGGCACCCAAATTCTGTCTTTAGCAGCGAAAAACGGCACCCAAATTCTGTCTTTAGCAGCGAAAAACGGCACCCAAATTCTGTCTTTAGCAGCGAAAAACGGCACCCAAATTATATCTGTAGCAGCGAAAAACGGCACCCAAATTCTGTCTGTAGCAGCGAAAAACGGCACCCAAATTCTGTCTTTAGCAGCGAAAAACGGCACCCAAATTCTGTCTGTAGCAGCGAAAAACGGCACCCAAATTCTGTCTGTAGCAGCGAAAAACGGCACCTAGATTTCAATTGGCTGAGTGAAACGGCACCTAAAGTCTCATTGGCCAAAAGCACAGCAAGACATATGCTTCGTCACGGAAGCCGACGGGGTGCTCAAGGTCAAAGCGGACGCGCCTCAGAAATGAAACACAAAGAAAAGCACAGCAACGCAGATGCGTCGTCACGCGGGCGCCGCGCCTGCGCAGTGGGGGAACGTGATGTCAACAACGGAACGCCGCGTGAAAGAGATAGACGTGGCGCGCTGCTGGTAGGAATACGCTGCATGTAGGAATGATTTCGCATTCCTACACGTAAGCAGTCTTAAGTGTCTTCGTTTAGTTTGAGGTGTAGTGTACCCTCAACAACTTGTAGCATGTTCGACATTTTTGTTTTCGGACTGATCAACAGTTGATGGTAATCATACACAAACAGTGAGCTTACGAATTAGCTAGAAACAACTTAAATATGCTAAAACAATTGAGTTAAGAACGTCAATATCCGCTGCATGGAGCGTGTTATCGAATTGTTGTATGCGGGTCATGCGGCTATTTGAGATGATTTCATTAACAAAGCAGGAGAAACTCGCAAAACTCGTCTTGGAACGTGAGCATAAATAGATCACGTGAGGCATAGCGCAGATGTCTCGAAAAGTCAAAATACCAAAATTAATTATAATACTTTTATTTATCGTGCAGAGTAGTTCCTTAGTTACACTAGCGCTCTTAACTGTCATTAAGCCAACGATCGTTGACATATCCCAACTGTCATTGAGCTCAACCAAGTTGTCCGGTGTTACACGTAACATAGGCCTAAGAACTCCAGTTGAGCTCAAGGGCGCCAGCTGAAATTGAAACGAAACCAAAAGTGATGCCACATTATGTTTGTTTTAATGGCTTTGCAAATGAAATATATGTAAACTTTTCATTCAAAGTAATCCCTAATACAAAACAAAATCAATTAATTTTTTGTTGTTTTTTGAGTAAAAAAATGACAATCAGAACGTTTCCCACAAATAGATTGATCTCACCAGCCAGTTTTGTTACGCAAACGCTGCCGCAATGCATTGAGGGAAGTTTAGTCATTCTGCATGTGCGACAACCTCCTTGGACCTTGGCGCACGCAGAGCGCGAGGAGGCACGAGCCGTCTCGGGCACTGCCGCCTGGCTCCTGGGAGCTAAAGATATGGCTGCTTCACGCATGCGCCGAACGCTGGGCGAGATTGGTCTATTCAAGCAAAAGAGACACAACGAAAGTCTCATCGGCACCGGCATTACACTGGCCGCCCCCGCCGAGCTTTGGCTTCCGCACTTGCCCTGATCATTCTAGTGGCAGCTCTGGCCAAAAATGACACCTCTTCCGACGATAGTTTCTGATACGATACTTTCTAGACACCTTCCCCAATCTACCGCAATAGTCATTGCTTCGCTGGCGCTGGTCATGGGCGGTGATGCTGCGGACGCCGCCAGCTTTAGTTCTATTGGGGCGAACCCCCATTAGTTTCACCTTATCTTGTACCGCAGCGAAGGCTAGAAGCGCGAGCTCATAGCGACACGAGAGTTTGTGCCGCCGAGATCTTCCCCAGCAAGGAGCTCGCGCTTGTAGCCTTCCCCACGGTACATTATAAGGTGAAATGAAGTATAACTGAGGTAAGCCAGCTCAGTTGAACTCAATGATTGTTAGCGGCTCGATGACGGTTTGCGTCGTCATGTAACTCCGGCCGATCGCGATTGAGTCAACTGTCGTTGGCTTAATGACGGTTAAGAGCGTTAGTGGGACTAGGGTATTAGACACTTTTTTTTTACTCGGAACGACGATGCAAACTGAAGGAAACATTAAAGAGTTCAAAAGGATTGTTGTGGTAGTCCCTGTACGATATCTGGACTCCTGTTAGAATTGCACAGGATGCGACTTCTTGTGAACGGCTCACACACCAGGGTCTCTAAACTCGTCGGACACAAAGTTTCGTTGTGTTAGGACATAGTGGGGTGAGGAGCCGAAAAAATGCCGCGAAGTTTTCTTTTCTCTCAAACCCGCATATCTGTTTATTTTCGTGACGTTTTTTATTGAAGGGGCGAAAAATCCCTACCACACCCCAAACTAGAGCAGCACGAGCGAGCGAGCGGAGACGATCGTGGTTTATACGTGTGACGTCACGACAAAGATTATCAGCTGCGACCGACACGTTTGATGGTCTCTGAAAAGCAAGTCGGAGGCTTGGGATAATTGCATTCTAAAATCAACACCTCGAAGTTGACAGTCTGATATCGTTCTCATTTCCACCGATAAAGCAGAATTTACTGAAAAACGTCCTTGCCATTCCTTTTAGTTCCTTTCATTTATCTCGGCCTTTTGGATATGATCAAAGTGTAGCCCGACGTGGCATAGGTCAGGATTGGCCGAGTAGCGTTGTCCACTTTCGGATGGATTTCGCCTCCGGGCAGTTGTCCCACCATCGGCGTTTGAAAATCATTTTACTGTTGTTGTTTCTTTCTAAGTTGTGACTATTGGCCACGTAGGCTACAAACAGCGTCGGTGTGATTGGCTTTCCAAGATTAGCCAATCTGAGATTATACTTCATTCATCTTACGTCCAGAAGCAACCGACGCTACGAGCACATGGTACTAATCAGTCAGCGTCAAATACGCACCATCGAGGTATTCGTCATGTTTCTGTAAGTGTGTGTATTATCGCTGAACCAATAATAATAAAAAAAGACCTAGTGACTTACGTTTTTGACGTTGCTTGATTGATCCGACACCTCGTAGCGTCAGCTGCGTCTGGACTTATAATGAAACGAAGTATAATTATGTTTTCATCGACGGAAGCATGAGTAATATGAGTTTGTCAATAATGATGGTGATGTCTTAAGGACGCTATGACTCCAAGCTTCCATAGTAAACAAACTTGTCACCGTCCAATTTGCCGTTCACAAATGATAATCTTGACCCTGACGTCAAGGCTAGGAATTATTAGGAATTATGAGAGGGCGTGATTGAACGCGCCTGCACACTACGAGCCCTAGTACGAGTTTCTCGCTTGAAAAATTGTCATGGCCGCTCGTGAGTTCATGGAACGCGAACCGTTGTAATTCCAGAACCTCTAAAACCATTCTTTCGAAGATTGCACGATGTGCTGTTCCTGGTCGTCGCTCAGATGGAACGCGCCTCTAATCAGGGGCGTCGAAACAGGAAGACGAAGATGGGGACGATTCTCTCTCCCCCCCCCCCCCCCCCTTGGGTGGGGGGGGGGGGGAGGCAACGGTTTCGAAAAGGGGGGGGCAAGGGGCATAAAGGGGTAAGGAGGAGGGGGCAAGGGTCATAAAGGGGTAAAGGGATGGGGGAAGCGATCGCTCCAGTCCCAGACCATGACCTTCTATATAGTGCCCAGACATTTCAGAAAAGTTATAAATAAAAAATTCGGGGGACTCGGTTTCTTCCCTACCATCATCCCCCCCCCCCCCCGCTTCCCCCTCTCTCTCCCGAATATTTTCTACGGCACTTCCTGACCCCTATGTTTGTGTATGTGTGTGTGTTGGTCGTACTCCTTTTTATTTCCCTTCCACCGGTTTTTTCTCACTATGCCCCGTCGCCCCCTCCACTCTCAAACACTACCGAAGTCACTAGACACACCGCCTCTGGGTGACCCCGGTAGCATTGTTGACAGCAACGGAAGGTAAGCTTTAAAGCCGCGTACTTCGCACACGGGTCCACAATATCACTAACTTCAATCTTCGGCTCGATTCCGAAGCGAAGATTCTGGCCTGAAATAACTCCTTCCCAAAGTTGTGAAACGTCACTTTATCGTCACGGGCAACTTCTACATACGACGATCTTGAGACGAGAAAGTTCAGAGTATTCACAACCCGCCTAATAATAATAATTGGGGTTTCGTGGATATTTATACAGCGTGTAGTTGGTCAGCTATTTCAAGGTTTCGACGAGTCACTCGCTGTAGATGGGCAATTTAGCCAGTGCAGCACAACCACTAGCCTGGGATCTTTAACGTGCACCATGCAGTAGTGATCCACGACCGCACGCCGGTACGATGCTCATCCAGATCGAAACGGGCAGGGGTGGGGATTGAACCCAGGATCCTTGGGTTCTGCGGCGCGATCTTTCACTCCACGTGCTCCGAGCTGGTGTGCGCTAGCCCACTCGGCCACCGATCCTCCCTCACAGCCCGCCTAGGGACAATCTACAGGGTGATACAAGGAGACGCCAGGCTCTTTAAATCGACCGGAAAATTCGGTTTCTTAACCTATCGTGCTACGACTTTGTGCAGAGTTGCCCACAGATGGTGCATTTTTTTAGTAAAATTTTCAAAGAGCGAACTTACCCGAGGAAAAAGTAAAGAAAGAAAAAGGCTTAGCTCCTATGGAAACGCAGCGACGCCACCGGTCTGCAAACAACACGGCGCCGTTTCGCACGGGAGACAAGAGATGGCGCAAGCGGTCGCGACGCCAACTGCCGCCAACGAACGAGCATACGACGCCGAGAGCCGGCGTCTTTTCTTTGGCAGACGATCTTTTCGAATAAAAAGCGGCGCGAGCTTTTTTCATATCAGTTGTTGTTTTTGTTTTGCGACTGTCGCCCCCTGCGGAACGCGCGCCGCTTTTTAGTTGAAAAGATCGTCTGCTAAAGAAAAGACGCCGGCTCTCGGCGCCGTTGCTCGTTCGTTGGCGGCGTTCGTTGCGCCATCTCTTGTTTCCCGTGCGAAATGGCGCCGTGTTGTTTGAAGACCTGTGGCATCGCTGCGTTTCCATAGGAGCTAAGCCTTTTTCTTTCTTTACTTTTTCCTCAGGTAAGTTCGCTCTTTGCAAATTTTACACAAAAAAAAAGGCACCATCTGTGGGCAACGCTGCACAAAGTCGTAGCGCGATAGGTTAAGAAACCGATTTTTCCGGTCGATTTTAAGAGCCTGGCGTCTCCTTGCATCACCCTGTAGACAGCACTGGCCCTAACGCCGCGTAGGGATGTAAGGCACACGCGGGCGCAACGTCATCTGTGCTGCAGTTCAAGCGGCTGGCCCCACGGTGTTGCTCGCGCGCGCTCCGATGAAACTTGCCACGACTTTTTGTTTCACAATCACGCTGGAATTTGAGCACCGAGAGGGTTTGGATGATGGACATCTCGTCGCGCGTGACGCCAACGTCGCGAGTGTCTAATCAGCACGCTGTGCGAACTTCGGCCCCAACTTTATGTTTGACTAGTTTAGCAACCCGAGCAACAGCAAACCGTGGCTCAATGGCAGTACACGGTACGAAACAGCCTGGCACTAAAGCGCTGAAAATCATTGCCTACGTTACTTAGTTCAGTTACGGAACTGCCCATACACGACAAGCCCCCCCCCCCCCCCCCCCTCCTCCCCCCACGGCTCGCCTTCCGTCGTTTTTACGCGCCACAGACTCTGGGGGACGGGTGCTAAAGTAACTGCGGTGTATTCTATAAAATACGTGTGTTTCAACAGCACAGCGTCTAGATGGCGTTTGGCCGTACTCTATGAAACATACAGTTTGAAACGAAAACCCACATGACGTTTCAAAAGAACGGCAGGTAAGGGCCTGAACGGGTGGCGGACTGAAGGGAGTGAGGAGGGGGGGGGGGGGGGGGGTGCGCATATCCGCGTCAGTTCCACGACGGAGGTAATCAAATAATGTTGATTATAGTTTACCCAAGTACGACCCGACTGTGATCCTGCCGCTCGGGTTTCGATCGGTGCTCGGCGATATGCCGTCATCCTTGTATTATATCGCTTCCCATGCGTGAGCTCTGAGTGGTGTGCCGATGCTGCCAGCAACGTGCCGTAATTGGCGGCGGCATCCCTCCATTTTGGGAACAAACGCATTTTTTGATGCACCACCTTAGTGGTACTTGTCCAGTAAACAAAATTCATACCGCACTTCATTTCATGCAAGAATGAAAAGATCTAGAGCGACGATTCCTGACCAACGGTATTATATGTTACTGTAAATATGTATAGCAAACTTGTCACGCAATTTCTTTCCTGGGAAGTTATATGAATATATAGTTACTATGATTCACAAAGGTTGTCTGGTTTATTTGAAACCACAAAGCCACAGTGACGCCGTCCATATATCATACAAAAGAAAAGACTCGGTTTTCTCTGCAGATATGGTGACAAAATTATCTGTCTAAACGCCTCATTATGCATGTTTGCTTCATACATATGGGTGCTTCAAACACGCAGGCAGACACGTCTTGATGACCCTTGTGACAGCACCACCATACAAGAAAGTAATATGCCTCAAACATTGTCCATGTAGACTGTCTTTTGTGTGATGTATTAGCGTTGTGACCGCGACTCACATTGCGGCGCAAGTTGTTGCGCCCCTACACTAAGCTTTCGAGAAAAAAACATTCCGCTCCGGCGGTGCGTGGCTTTAACATTCTTGGGCACCATTTTACGACGGTCAAAATGTCTGCCTCACTCCATTTGGCATTCGCTCCACTTTTCAAAAGCGAGCGGGGTTTTGGAGATCCTGTATATGAACTCGCATTTTAAAACGACCGCTTTTTTTTTCTCCAAAACTAACACCGGTTCTGAAGTCCTCCCTGGTTGATCGGTGCATTAGCTGCACTTACGGGGACGTAAATTAGGACATCAGCTTAATGAGGACATACAACTCAATCCCGCGAACGGCAGAACTGGGAACACGCAGCACCGTTTTTCTTACCCCCGTATATATCCCAGCTTCAAAGGTCGCTTAATCTCAGCTCACATGCGTTGAAAGTGCAGTATGTACCAAAACTTTGCACAAACTCTATAAAAGGCAATTCTAATTAAAAGAGCTCAGCATCGCAAGGTCGACGAGTACGAAAGGGGGCACGCACTGTTCGACAGGGACTGGGTATGTGTAAGGGTTCTGCGCGTGTATATGCGCAGAAAAGTAACGACATGCTCCGAGGCAGGCCGCCTGCTATTTTGGGACGACCCAGGCGGTGCCACCGTTTTGTTTGAACGCGAAATGCCCACGCTGTGGGGGAAGAGGAATGCTAATAGCGTCTGAGCCCATCGGACGCTGTATAGAAGAAGCCAATAGCGCCAAGTAAAACTATGCCGAAAGTGCAACGTCGCGGCTTTCAGTATCTTTCTTGGTGTTTGTTCTTCGGCCGCTAATCCATTCAAACGTGGAAATTGCACCGCGACTTCACTGCGCCTCGACAATGAGATTTTGGGTCTGTCTGTCGATGTGTGTTGGCGCGCGTGTGTGTTTGTTTGTGTGTTTTTTAATCTTGGACTGCGGCCTGACTTAATTGGAGATTGAGTGTAGAAATGCCGCCTGCGAGTTTAACGACGATGAGAGTGGCGTGTGGGTGCGAGAGAAAACAAATGAAAAAATATATCACTCTGTGCTCCGCGGAGGGGGGAAGAGGAAGATCCAGTTACGTTCCTGAATCAGGGACTTAAGAACTTCTACGTTATGCACGTTAAAGAGCCCAGGCTACGAGAGGAACTGCACTGGCTACATTTGTCTTTTACAGGGTAGACACCAGACGCTCCTTAGTTCTGACAACCTCCCGTTATATAAACCTACTCTCTCCACTTCAGAAAGTCGGTGTGTGCGCCTCGTTTGCGCCGCTTTGCTGTTCCTTTTTTTTTTTTTTTTTTGCGCGAAACGTTTTTTGGCTGGCTGCTCCTGATTTCGTGAAGCCGATTTCGTGAAGCCGATTTCGTGAAGCCGCATTTCGCGAAGCCGCATTTGGTGAATCCGTGGCCTGTGACGTCACATCACTTTATTTTTCCCGCTATATTTTGCGAGAAAATTGACGTCACGTGACCTCAACACCAATTTGTTTTCCCGCTAAATTTACCTTAAAAATGGCGTAACATGAAATCGTGGCACGTCGCCTATACACAAATTCAGTTTTCCCGACTGACGTCTCGTGACCTGAACGCCAATTCAGTTTCCCCAATAAATTTAGCGAGGAAAATAATGTCACGTGACCTACACACTGATACATCACACGTTTGTGATGCAAGGACGTTTCACGTATCTGACACAATTGCCTAGCAATTTGTCATATATTTTTAGTTGTCAACCACCTTGCCCAAACCAACGTTGTGGTGCTATAAACGAAAACCTGTAACGAATACTTCCTTCATGTTTTTTTTTAGAGCGCAGCTCTTAGGCGTCCGTTTCCGATGTTTCGCGGCGTCGGCGTTGGCGTAACCGCGCTACATTTTGCGGGAAAATTGACGTCACGTGATCTCAACACCAGTTCGATTCCCCGCAACCTTTAGCGGGGAAATTCAGTATCTCCGCTAGATTTAGTGGACAAACTCTGTTCCTCCGCTAGATTTAGCTGACAAATTCAGTTTCTCCCCTAGATTTAGCGGGATAATTGACGTCACGTGACCTCAAAACCAGTTCAACTCCCCGCTACTTGAGCTCAACACCAGTTCAATTCCCCGCTAGATTTAGTGAAGAAATTTAGTTTCTCCGTTAGATTTAGCGGACAGATTCAGTTTCTCCGCTAGATTTAGCGGGAAAATTGATGTCACATGACCTCAACACCAATTCAATTTCCCGCGGAGAAACTGATTTTGCTCATAGGTGACGTGACACCAATTCATGTGACGTCATTTTCACCGCAAAATTTAGAGGGGGAAACCGAATTGGGGGAGATGGGATGGAGGAGGAGAAGAAGAAAGGGAGGGGGAGGGGAGGGCAGGAAAAAGGAAGAGGGAATACCCTCCTTCCGTACCCCCCCCCCCTTTCCTCCTCATCAGCTGCGCTGTAATTTTGCATTACAAAAATTTGTAAGGGTCTTTCATTTTTAACATATTTACGGCCCTATAACCAGAGCTTTTTTTTTTTTTTAACTCGAGCAGAATGCAGCATTTAAAACGTTTATAAAAAATCTCCAAATGCCTGGTGTGACTTTGTTGTTCATGTCTTTAAGCCTCATAAGTTAGTTACTCTATTTTTGTTTAGTCTTGCCCGATTTATGAACATTATTGCATGCGGGAAGTGTTTGGCGTGAATCAAATCAATTTTCAAATATCAGAAGTCGGCTATAAAGCAACTTACTGATACAAAATAGGCTACATTCGAATTCACGTATATTCGTCAAGGTAATAAAACTTTTATAAATATATTTCAATAAATGTAAGGATTTTTAGATTCGACAGCATCTTCAAATGTATGTTTGAAAATTTAAAACGTATTTGTGAAATCTTGAACGTTTTGCCCCTCAAAATTTGAACTTCAGAAGAAATATAACGCAACCCTTGCGGCAATTAAATTGTGACTTGTGATAAACAAATTTAATTTTTGATGACAAATTCTGGAAGCAGAAACGCTATTCTCAGAAGTCGCAAAAAAAAAACTCCTCTAAGCCCGTGCTGACCGCAATAAAGTTAATGGTCACTGTTTAGTGGTCTACACTCATAATTATTTTTTCTTTCCTTCAACCATGTAGCACCATTATAAAAGAAAAACGTACTTTGAATAATTTCCAGCGCAATTTGAATTAACGAAAGTTCAGCCGCCACTGGTTAATCGGAAGGGTCCTATATCGCAGCACAACGATGCGTTACTTCACACCTTTCGCAACTCATTGCACAGGACATGAATAAGTTGGTTTAAAACTTTTTTATCTCATGCACCATGCTTTCCAGACCTTCTTTACTAACATTTTGGTTTCAAAACCGGGACACCTTTTTTGGTGGCGAAACGCTTATTAGCCAATATGAATTCAAAAACGCCTTCCAGTAGTTTATTCACGTCAGAAATCCCGACTCTTTTCGAAATGGAATTTATAGACTCCCACCAGGTTGACGAAAATGAATTGTTTCCTTGGTTCGAATAAATACATAAATTTTGAAACCGGAATCTTGACACTTGCAAGACTGATTTTGACTACAGGCATCATTAAAGGTAATAAATATACTCAAAAGGGGGGAAAAATGTTGCTAACATTTGCCATGACAATCACCTGACACTGAGAAACAGATAGAAGGGGGTACAAACGTGTACAAGTTGCATTAATTTACTGTTGGTTTGTTTTTAAGAGAAACCAAACCCATCTAGACGTGTTAGGAAAATGACGTTTTGGGCTTTCCAGAATGCATATTGTTTCATCCAAGTGTTTTTTTTTTTTCTCCAGGAGTTTTTCATACAACTATTTCTTCGTAAATCAAATATCGTGCAAAAACTAGTAACCACTGAAATGAGAGGTATCTCGGATTCTCGCTCCCGCACATACTAATGCGGTGCCAATCACTCCCGTATAAACGCTACATAGACTTTTTTTTCTGTGCACTATACTCTACTTTGTGGGTCAGAGCTCTCAATATTAATAAAAAGCGCTTTCGCGATAAGATGACATCAGAAGCTACTTTTACAGTCTTTTTGTTTTTCTCGTTTGACGCATCATTTGCTTTCGCTATTTATCTGCCCCTAAAATTTTCAATAGGCGTTCAAAAAACAATACAATAAAATGTCAACTTAAATGGTGAATAGTTGAATGGCCTTTCCACAGAATGTGCAATTTTCCCCGTGGCTTGATTATTGTTTTATTTAAAGAATCATTCTTTTTCGCAATTGTTACGTATTTTTATTGTATTAATGTTGTTTAACATCCGCTTGTGTTTCTATACTAAGTGTTCTGGTATACATGCTGATATAGGATGACTAATTGCGCGCTAACGGAATACACAGCTCCACCACAACCTAGGGTGGGAAGTCAACAATATTTAAAAAAATAAAAAATAAAAAAATGCCTAAGATTGAAATAAATATCATGTAGTGCATCTGCATAATTGGGATCCTCGAGACGAAGTAGAGAATTATAGGCCTGTTTCCCTCCTAAGCACGTCTTCAAACCTTATAAGACACATTATTTATCCTAGATTTCTTCCCCAATCACGACCTTTAAACCCTACGACTGCGAAGGGATCTTGAAGACAAATTAGAAAGGACAGGAGAAAGGTGACACACAAGACATACATTTAAACTTAAACAAGTTTTGCACTTTCTTTTAAGTTCGAATTTGTCAAGGCCTCATGCACAGCTCAGCTGGTCAAGTTTTATCATGTCCTGGCATCCGCGTACCCTTACAAAAATTATCAATGAGTTTCAATTAAGTTTCTAACGAATTCCTAATGTATCTAATGTAGAATATATTAGAAACTCAATTGAAACTTATTGATATTTTTTAAGGGGTATGATCAATGCCTTCAGACCGGTTGCATGCTTTTTGATGTTTCAAAAACATGCAAATTTATTAATAACATCGTTGTAAACATCTCTTCTAGGATGCTTTGATATGCCGATGATTGTGTGGTTTGTCGTGCAGTGAGCGCTTTATTGAATGCGAATATTCACAGATAGACATCGATTGCATAACAAGCTGATGTTCCACCTTAGACATTTATTTGAATGTCACCCAGTTAAGTGCGCTAAGAAGCGGAATCCTCTCACTAACACATACGATAACAGCATCCCGGTCAAATGTTCATGATAAGTAAAATATTTATGCATCTATTTCTCTAACAATATGTACTGACAAAAGCATAAAATACAGCACAGCTAAAGGAAACCGGTTGCTAAGATTCGTTAAACAAAACTTTAGGAATAACCCTCGTCAAATAAAAAATTATCTATACCTCGCTAACATCAGACCCATCCTGAATATGCCTGTGAACTTTGGAACCCCACCTGAAGTACTTCAGTAAAGACGAAACTCATAAAAAATTTCCGCCAGTTTTAATTTCAAGCTCTACAACCGTCATCAAGGAGTGACAGTTTTAAAATATGAAATCAGGTAGTACCCTCTTGAAACCCTCCGTAGAGATTTTCGTTTGAACTCTTTCCGAAACATTTATTGCGAACATTGCAGCATCGCCAAAAAGAAATGTTTATTGCAAGCCCGTCTCGTGTCTCACAGGCGATATCACTCAACACAGATTAGGTAACACACATCTAAATTTGACATTTTTAAATGCGTTTTTTTTAAGTATTAAGAATTGTTCGACATCTTGTAGACCCTGAGATGGGGAACGATAAAAAAAAACGGACGAACGCAACACGAACAAAGAATTGTAATTCGCTATCCCGGGTATCCCGGGACCTGGTGTCTAAATGTGTGAACAAGCAGTTTTTTAGTGCTCTCACTAGCTCTTTGTACCTGAGAGCTATGCATATCCACATGCGCCTGTAGAAAAGTGTTCAATCATGTTTGCAAGTTTTTTTCTTTTTTTTAATGCTGGTCGTGCTTGTTTTGTGTTCCTCTTCATGTATCACGCGGATTATTTTTATACGTGTCTTTGTTTTCATTTTAAATTGGTCACTTCCTTACTGCAATGCCGTCATAGGAGTGTCTAAAATAAATAAATGAATGAATCAATAGATAAAAGTACGACATCTAGTATGAACACCCGAAGCCCGAGACGCAATCGAATTTATAACAAGCGCTGTAAACTTCACTTCAAAGAAGCCGCTTCAAAAAGAAGTTTCGTGGGAGCGCCAAACTCACGCATTTCGTCGCCGATTTCCACCTCCGGGCTTGCAAATGCAGAAGCCAAAAACACAAGTGCGACACTTCCGGAGAACACTCGACGAAGCATGACGGCGGCAGGTATCCGAAGAGCAGGATTCCAATTTCAAGGTTGGCTATTTGTTTTCTAAAGTTGTCGCGAAGTTGAGCGCTTCCGCTCGCGTCCTCTCCGTGAGGCTGTCCGAACTCTACTGCGAGCGCAACTCGATTGAGATCGATGACGATGGCGACCGCAGCGCCGTTCTTTCCCTCGCGGTTGGTATCCTCCTTTCCTTAACCTTGGGTAGACATTGAGCTAAGAGTTCCGCGTCAGTTCTTCGCGCCATATTGTTGTTTTATTTTTTATCGTCATCATTATTATGGTTATTATCGTCGTAACAACCATTACCACCATCAACTGCAAACCCACTAAGCTGGGTCAGACATGTGCGCGGCTGTCTATGTCCATTGTTGCTCCCTTTTCTTTTTCTTCTGTTTATGTTTTCGTCTGTTAATGCTGGAAATTGTATTGTATGTTGAATTGTTTAGTGCTGCAAAAATGCCAATTTTGGGGGTCTGTGGCCTTGTCAAGCTGTCCTTGTGGCAGCTTTTCCCACAAGCCTCCAGTATCTTGTACGTTGTACTAGATGCAAATAAACATCAAAATCAAGAACGTGTTACAAGTGATCTTAGGCGGCCCTCTTAACAAATTTTGATGACAACTTTTGTAGTTCTCTCACAATCTCGAGCTTGAGATTAATCAAACTTGTACAGAGCGCGACACTGTTAGCGCGAACAAACGATCGCCGGTTTTTCCAGTTTTCCTTTTTGAAACCAAGGGATGTCATCCAAGTTATTATTGCTACGGAAAGAGCTAATTTAGTTTTATAATGTAAGCGATAAAATTTCGTGCTCGCTAATACTATTTAAAAGTAAAATGTGAAAATGCGCTAATGTCATGTTTGCGCTAACAGTGTCGCGATGTGTACATTGATAACTTCGCTATGTGTTGAAGTAGATATACATTTTTTTGCAGTTATTTAGATGGTATTCTCTGGTGGGATCGTGGGAGCTTGAAACGATACCTACTGCATTATTTGTCAAATACATTAAAATTAAACATTACAGGTTCTAAATTAAAGTGTCGCAATGCTAAACAATGCGGCGAAACGCTGTAATCGAATGACCTAGTAGAGTGATCAAGGAAAATAACAAGGTTACTTTTAACACTTCCTTCTTAAATTTAATAAAGCAAACATTTGTAGGTGATTCTCTACATTTTGTTTGTACACACCAACGATAGGCGCCCAATTGTAAGCGAGAAATACGTCGAAATAGAAAGACAGGAGAGAGTGCGCCCAATCAGTTCTCTAATATGCACTAGTAAACATGCGTCCCATTCACTTTAAAGTGTTAAATTTCGCAATAGTGTCAATGAATAAGCTCGAGACACTTCATGCTAATGCACCTTTTTCCACTCATCTTCTGCGCATGCCCCTACTCTCGCCGATTTGCCACCGATTTGCCTCAAAATTTTATAAACACACCCGCAAACATCGCTGAATTATGACCAAGATATTTGGTCAGCCGCTCCTCCCAGGCTGAACCAATATCTTGGGTCAGCCTGTCAATATCTGGCCGCCTCGTATGGGGCCCCGGACTAGGGGCTCCAGCTGGGTGTACATCAGGAACCCATGCCTGCAATAAAGTTTATTCACGACTTCCCCACATGTGAAGAAAGTTGTCGAAATTCCACCTATCTGCCACAGATGTTAGAAGAAGACTTCAAAGTAGTTATAAAACGTATGTCGGTGGCCAAACCACCTGGGCATGATAGAATTCGTTTAAGGGACATTGTAGTCAATTTCGAAAAACTAAAACATCTCTTATTAAAAATAGTTAATTCATCTTTCTCTGAGGGAAAGATTCCGAATGGTCTTAAAATTGCTGTGGTTAGGCCTGTTTTCAAGAAAGGAAGTAGAAAAGAGATGCTAAACTACAGACCCATTTCTATTTTGCCCGTACTATCGCTAATTATGGAAAAGTTTGTATTTTGGTCCATGACCTCCTTTTGTGATAAGCCTTCTTTACTATGTCATTCACAGTACAGGTTTCGACAAAATAGAGGAACAATTACATTGCTGGAAGATTTGTCCGACCACATTCATGATAATATTAATAAAAATAGTTTCGTCCTTACTTTATTTCTAGATTTGAAAAAAAACCAAAAAAAAACGTTCGATTCAATTGATCACAGGTTACTCATATACAAATTAAAGCACCTGGGTTTTAGAGGCCCATATATAAAATTTCTAACCAGCTACCTTTCAGAACGGAGTCAATTAGTAAAAATCAGTGATTTTAAAAGTAATTTACTGATAATTCCTTCTGGTGTCCCCCAAGGATCTATTTTGGGTCCTTTTCTTTTTAACATCTAAGTGAATGAAATAGGTAAATCGAACTTATTTTCACGCGTTTTCCAATACGCCGATGACACCACTCTTGTACTCGCGGGAAAAAATGAATTGGAAGCACTATCGTCTCTTCAAGCCGATATTTACGAGCTAATTGCATGGTTCAAAAACAATCGTATCTGTGTTCACATAGATAAAACCAAACTAATGTGTTTCCGTAATCCTCATAAACAATAACGTTTAATATTCCGCTGGTTCTACATCGATCTAACTGCGAGAGATCTAATTGTATGCCGCTTGAATATGTATCTTCGATAAAATATCTGGGTGTTCACTTTGATGAACATCTTTCTTGGAATAGTCATATTGAGTATCTTGCGAAGCGACTTCGGGCAGTATCTGCATTTTTATATCGTTTGAGAGGGGCAACCAACCTGACTTTGAGATTGAGGGTTTTTCAAGTTCTGGGAGAGTCGGTGCTTCGGTATGGGGTCACGCTTTATGGTTCTTGTTCGAACTTTAGAAAAAGTAAATTAGATAATATTTTGCATAACATTTGTAGAAATTTAGCTTACGGAACTAAATTGGAGGAGTTAAGAACAGAGTCAAAAATGCGTTCGCTACAACTTTTGTCAACTGAAAGATTATATGTCTATGAAATACTAGTTAAGAATTATTATAATGGTACGTTTAAGAAACCTGTAAAAAAACAAAAGGTTTTGAGAAAAACAGAGCGGTTCGCCCTCCCTAGGGTACACACAAATTACGGAAAACGGGTTCGGTCTTTTTACGTTCCTCATTACTTTAATTTGTTGCTTAATGAGCTTTTTCATCTACAGTCGTTGAAAGTGATAAAAAAAGAGCTTAGAAATTGGTGTTGTACCTACGATTTTTAATTGTTGTACGGGTTAAGGGTACGGCGTTTTTCTGTTTATTTTGTGCTTTGCGTTATTTTGAGTTTGTTACTAGTTTTTCTGCTGGTTGCCAGGTCACGCCTACAAGCACAAACGTGCTTTTGCGGACCTGTTTTGTAATGATGTATATTTCTTCGTGCAATAAAGATATTATTATTATTCATTCAAGATATTGGGTTAAAATAATTTGTTTTCGCGAAGTTATTCAATTTACACTTTTGGTCCTCACCGCGTTTTTCAATGTGAATATTTCTAATGGCAACAATGAAAACAAGATGTCGGGGGAAGGCAGGGGTTCAGTCTTTGGACTGTAGACTTTGTTCCCAATTGATTAATAGCTGTTTTAGGGTGTCACGTGAATTCTTTGGAAGCTCGCTCCAGCACCCATGCAGCAACATAAAACAAATGCTCGGCATAGTCCATTTCTAGACTGCCCGCCCGACCTGCAAGCCTGCCTTTCCCTGACGTCACAGCACTGAAAAGCGCGAGTATATTTAAATCTCGGTTTCGGCATCATTTTCACTTGCCGATTTCAAAATAAATATTCTGAATTTCACTATGCTAAATGTAAATAGCATACTGGAAAGGGTAAAGGCCGGTGATTCGGAAAATATAGTCAGTTGGAGTGGCTAAAAACATCACTGCAATAGTCGTGTTGTTATCGTATTCATTGCGTTTCTCCGCAGTTTTCCGCTGTCTGCGCGGCTGACTTATGTCTCCATGTCGTTTAGCATCATTCGTAACATGGTGAATCATCAGCAGAGTTAGAGCTCTTCTCGTCCAACGGATTTTGAGGAACGCCATATGTAGTGATACCATGCAGTGATTCCGTTCTCTTGCTCCGCAGTTGGTTGCTCAACTCGAAGAGGGTTAAGAGAACGGTAATATTTTAATTTTCACACCCTTTCGCCCAACACACATGTCAATCAACAACGAAAGAAGTACATTGCGACCGTTCGTCTGATGAATTCCGAGGTTCGGCCTGGCAACCGACGAACAACCCTCGAATATACAACGGGTATGGATAATAATAAAAGAATTAATGTCATTAGCTTTTGGTAGAAACTTTCTGGAGAAGCGAACGCAAGGAAACATTTCGGGTGTGATAGATCCTAGAAACGTTATCTTCATCAGCCGTTGTAATTGTAGTTTCCAAACCTTTCTTCTTTCTTTCTTTTCTTTTTTTTTTTTTTTGGGGGGGGGGGGGGGAGGGGGGATGAGTGTTTTGGGACCTTTATTTTTTTTTATAGTGTGGTGTAAAAACGTCCGCAACGAGGCTGTTGACAAAAACAAGAGGTATCGGTGGCCGAGTGTGTTAGTGCAACGCAACTCGGAGCACATCGTGCGAAAGCTCGCGCTGCAGAACCCAGGGATCCTGGGTTCAATTCCCACCCCCGCCCGTTTCGATCAGGATATGAGAATCATAAAGGCGTGCGGTCGTGTGTCACTGCTGCGTGATGCACGTTAAAGACCCCAGGCTAGCAGACGTACTGCACTGGATAGATTTCAGATCTACAGTGTGTAGCAGTGTCGCCATACCTTGGAAGATTAGACTCCTGTTGTAGAAACCACTAACGACTAATTTATTTTTTCATAAAAACACGAATGAAGTAAGATAACGACTACTAAATGAATGCTTCGCTTAATATAAGAAGATTATAAAGGCAATACATCTAATTAATAAACTAATAATAAAAATCGTGTACTTGTTGGCAAATGCGTGCACGTGGCTTGTGAAAAGCTCAAGAGAAAAAAATGACCGCATCTCCACGTGGTGAATGATGTTGATTGGGGCGAAGCTCTGGTGGTGCTGATGATACTGATTTTATTGTTCATAGGTAGTGCTGATGGTACTGATTTTTTTATTGCTTATAGGTAGTGCTGAGTTCCGGGTTGCGTTTCGACTTCATTATTACTGCTTTATGGTCGGTGAAATGCAGAGCCAGTGGTTCTTCTAGCGGATCAGCTTGGATCCGCTAGAAGCCGTGGGAACGCATCTCCACCGCTTAAGTCAACGGTCCATGTCAGAAAGAGAATGTGTGGTATGGAACGTGGTTATATACGCATTTGAGCATTTGACAGCAGCGCCCTCTCGTCTATAAACGTTGAGGCAATGCATGCAAAGTTTAACGCGATTATATACGCATTTGACCGCAGCGCCCTCTCCTGTATAGACGTTGAGCGGCTACATGCAACGTTTCATTCACGACATACCCAGCTCTTGAGTTACTACCACATCTCAGCGCCCCCTACTCGTCCCGCAGTCATGCTGAACCGAAATCTGGATTCCACAAAACACGACGGCAAAAGCGTGCAACGGGATGATACAAACACCAAAACATCACTCATACAGCGATATCTCGAACGGATGACCGTTTTTTTCAAAAAAAGGAGGCGCATTTGACAGAAATGTTCACGTCATGTTTCTCCGAGAAGGAGGGGGAACGGCCTCGCGTCCTCTCCGCCTCGCCGCCTTAAGGGGGCAAAGCGAAGAGAGGAGAAAACGAGGAATCTTCACGTCACGCGCCGCGTCGGCCTGGCTCAATCTTGACCTCTTTTTCCAAAAATACTGCCGTCCATTTGAGATATCGCCTTACAAGTAGTGTTGCAGGGATTGTAGCGTCCCGCCTACATCTCCTGCATTGTTTTTGCATGCAAAGCCCTCTCGTCTATAAACGTTGAGCCAATGCATGCAAAGTTTAACGCGATTATATGCGCATTTGACCGCAGCGCCCTCTCCTGTATAGACGTTGAGCGGCTACATGCAACGTTTCATCCATGACATCCCCAGCTCTTGAGTTACTACCGCATCTCAGAGCCCCCTACTCGTCCCGCAGTCATGTCCGAGTGGTTGAGGCGATGGACTAGAAATTCATTGGGGTCTCCCCGCACAGGTTCGAATCCTGTCGACTGCGCAAACATTTTTTTCTTCTTTTTTTTTCAGAAGACAGATGGGATGGCAATCGATGTGAGCACGGGCGGACGGACGGACGGACGGACGGACGGAGAAGGCTGGACCCTAAGGAGCTTCGCCCCTAAAAAAACACGACGAGGTAGTTAGTTGCCAGAAAAAAAAAGTGATAATGGAAGTAAAAGGAATCATCGCGCTCAGCAGGACCGATTGTTCGTCCATTCAGTGCCCTCTGTTTGTAGTTCTCGGAAAAGCCGCTAGACGGCACTCGTTACTAGAAAAGGGTTCATTATCGCGATATAAAGAGAAGTGTATGTGCAGCTGTAAAGGAAAGAAAGAGACAGTGTTTATGTTGGTGCATATTTAATATCGTAGATCTCGCTGTACTCCCTCTGACCTATACAATGGAACACAGCGGACGCTAAAAGTCAATCCCAGGCAATCCAGCGCTGCCAACGTGTCACGTGACCCCTGCTTTGCTCGACTTGTTCTGAAGTTCACTTGACACTCGTACGACTTTGGATTGGCTTCGATGGCTCGAGACGTATTCTGCTGTTCGTCGTAGGGTGACACATAGTATGGTAATTCGCGCCTAGTGTCTCAGCAGCGAATGGGAGCTATACGAACGAGAAGTCAGAAGAATAAGAAAGGAAGAACAACAGTAGAAAAGAGGATCGGCTATGGAACACGGTCCTTGGAAAACGAGATCGGCTGATTAAGCATTTACACACGCTAACTGTAGAAGGTGACGCAAATGAAGGTAAGAGTCTTAATTGGTGTTAATGACCCTGTGACCTCGGGAGCTTAAGAAGGCAGTCGCAGGATGATGGATGAATAAGGGATCCTCCTCCGGAATGAGGACAAATAGGTGTTAGGTGCGCAGTGAGCATCGTCTTACAATTAATGTTTCATGAACAAAAGAATACTTTTGTTTCGGCCATTAGATCTGGTAAGAAAAACTTAATTTTTCTTTTTAACAGCTCGTTATTTGAGAACTCCAGGAGTGCAGCTTTCATAGTTTTTTTCTTTTTTTTGCATTGCTGTGGTAACTGGGGCTCACGTCGCATTTCCTTCCGAAGTGTCGAGTAACATTTTGGGATTCGGTGAGATCGCGATATGCGTGCATTTCGACATTGCGTGTGTAATTTATGCTCACCCGAAGAGACATAGCGGCATCGATGTGTTATTGACATCCCTTTCCTGTATTGCTTCTTTACGTTCCTCCGTGATTCTTTTAGCTATTATAAAGTTATTCTTGTTGGGTTAATTGTTCATTTCCGAAATGTACAAATGTGGAACCTTGATCATGTGTTCATTTTGTTCGCTATAATTCTTGAGGTTCGCATTCTGTGGTGCTTTCTGGTATTTGTCGAGAGGAGCTCAGGTAAAATATATCGAAAATGGGCCATAAAAGTGGTCATAATAAGCGTTTGCTACAATGGCGTTGTTCAGCACCCAACTAATGTCTGCTATTACGTACTTCTTTTTCCGACAAAGTTTCGCTGAGGTGTCTGTTAGACGTAAATTCAAAGTGTCTTTTTTTTCTTTTTTACAGCGGAGCTGTTAAGGGCTAGTTTCCCCAGTTTCGTGTCCGTGGACAAATAAATCTCGACAAAACACTCTGGACAGCTACCGCCATCTATGAACGACGGCAACAACCAGACAACCGGCTTGCCGGTTGTCTGGTTGCCGTCGTCGTTTATAAATGGCGGCACATAGTACAGCTCTGCTGCTCTTGCTTCTTCACTAGAGTGGAAAGACTGACCGTTTTTTTATGCTTAACAGATTTGTCTAGAAAAAGCTGAGAAAGCTACACTTATGCGGTTTGTTCAGGTGCGTTATACGGCCAGGGGGACATAGTATATCTGATCATGACGATCAGTCGGCTAATTAATTAAAATTTGTTAATTAACATTTTAATTAGTCAAAATAGTCGTATGGTTTCAATTTGAAATTCGCTGAGCGTCGTCCGAAACCCTTAAAGGAGCTGTGCAACGATATTCAATTGGAATGTTTTTCGCTTTCCACGAGCTTACTGGCACTGGTGGGACTCAAGGATACTCGCACGCAACGCCACTGGCCAAGAAACTCCTTTGTTGCGGTGTAATTTCAAGGACAAAACCGACCATTTCCATTCAATCTTTCCTTTGCAAAATTTGATGACGTAAAGTGGGGATCGCAGTACACCCATATGACGATATTTGAATGCTGTGCATAGATTGGACCCGAGCATTGCGTGGGCACTCGATTTGGGCTCGTGATAATTACTAGCTCGAGAAGCATTCGGGTAGGGGGCCCGTGTCCAATCGCTGCAATGACGACAACAGCCGAGCCATAACAATGTCTGGAACTCGGCGCGTGTCCTGTGCTTTGCCAACCCCAGCGCGTGGCTATGATCAACATTGGCGGCATATAATCGGCTCCAGTTCACGTGGCTGCTTGTTCTGGCTGCGAGTTGAGGGGGTGAACGCTGCTCGTTTTTCTTTAATTTTTTTCTGGGACTTCTATTGCGGGGGGTGAAAAACGAACGCGTGTTTCATAGCTCATTAACGTCAGGGATCCGTTCTAAGTGGTATTTGTGCAAAGTACAAAAATTGTTGCATCGCCCCATCGGTGATTTTTAGAACGACTTTCAGCGCGTGAGAAGCGTAGTAATGCACTGAATTTACCACTCGTGGAGCAGGTACAAGGCTAGCGGTTGCGGTAACTTGGCGCCAGCGTGATTTCTCCGTCTCTTATCTAGCCCCAGCCTTGTGCATCCTGCACGAAAGGTAATTTTAGCGCAGTACTGCGCTTCTCACGAGCTCAAAGTCTTTCTAAAAACAATTGACCTAGGGGTTTTGGGAGACGCTCAGCAAATTTCTAATTGGTACAATAAGACTATTTTTATTAATTAAAAAGTTAATTAACACATTTTAATTACTAGGCCGACTGATCGTTATGATTAGCACCATATACCATGCCCCCGTGGCCATATAACTCACCTGAACAAACTGCATAAGTGTAGCTTTCACAGCTTTTTTTTTTAAACAAATCTGTTAAGCTTAAAAAAACAAAAAAAAAACTCTATATTTCGGTTCTGTCCATAAAGAAAATGAAGTTTTCACATTGCATAATTGTCATGCTAACTACTCATCTAATCCCTAATACTTTGAACCCAGACCTATGAGAAGGATAATATGGGAAAGGCGTCTCTTATCCCTAATTTAAAATTCAAATCGCACAAGACATTCGCTTTAGAAATTGCGATCAAGTGGAATACGTGGTTCATTTTTTGTTTCTTTTTGCATTCTGAGAAGGATTTTTTTTTTTTTTTGTGAAATAACTTTTTGCGTATTGTTTAAATGGTCCCAAACAGAAGAATTGTCTTTGTCGGGCAGCTCTACAGTTTTTGTGCATGTCCGTTAGTGTTACATTCGATAGTGATATGCTAAGCTTCAGAACAGATTACGTAATCCGGCAATCCATCTTTGCAGATGAATAAGAACGCGTGGAATGAATAACAGAATAACGCAGCAGGGCCAGACAACAATAGCGTCTCAGGATTAACTGACGAATATGCTAGCCAACCACATCGTATTCTTCTTTGGCGAGTGTTCTCTGGACTTTAATTACAACACGACGGTGGAGTAACCCATCCCTCTAGGCCACCGCCGATTGGTTCATAATCATTGGACTGCAGATGAAACAGATTAATTCCGCCGAATGGCATTTCGCAAAATCAGCAGCCTTCTGTTCAAAACTTAACACTGGGACGTTTTATTTTTTTTTTTTTGCGACTAGGTATTTTATGATTTGACTCAACCAGCTTAATGATATCAATATTGAATTGTCTCTTTCAAATTACTCGAACAAAATAGTCAGTACATTGCTTTCATTAACCAATTCGTAAATCGTGTTTCTTCTGTTTTCTACAGATGTCCGCCGCTGGTAGAAACTAATACAAACGTCTCGACGCTGTAGAGTCTCTAGTAAGGAACACTTGCCTGCTTCACCTGTTCCACTTCCCCATTTTGAAGGTTCCAAAATTTTAATTGTTTAAACTTAGCTTTAGTTTCCTCTCCAATTAACACAACATTCTAAAGGTTATATAATTTTATATTTTTATAATATCCCCTCCCCTCCATTAGCAAAACGTTGTAAAATATTGATTTCAGCCGACCACCTGCAGACATATTTATTTTCTCCGGAAGCATTGTACGCGACATTGGTACTAGTAATACAGTTAAAACTTCACGAAGTCATGCTTTTATTGTTTCTAGGCCCTACATACTTTTGGCGTTGGGTCCCATGGAAAAAAATAAAAACCTTTTCTACATGGGAAATTCTATCGACCATTATGGAGAACCGTAATACTCCCGGGACAACGTCGTACGCATAGCCCGCGTATAGCTTAAATTCGATTGCTTTCAGACAACCTTTCTATTCCTCTGACAAAAATAGAATTTCCTACAATCTTGCCCATGTTGAAAGCATGTGCTCGCCTGTTTGCAGCACACCTGCCACCAACGGCGTTCTTGAGAATCGAAGTGCACTTTGAAAATCGGTTCCGCTCACGAAAAAACGAAAACCGATCATAGTATTGCGAGGGGTCACGTTTCGAAAGGTAGTCGAGATTCTCGCCCTAAAGAAAAGATGATCGATTCTTTTTAGGTTCGTGGAACATTTAAGTGATTAAAACTTTGTACCGTGTTTTTTTATCTTTCTTTTTTTTATGCTATTAATGCACCTGCGGCTTCCCATAGAGGCTTCTTTTTTCGTATGCTTGGGAGCTCAAGTGATTATGCCCCTTGGTCCTTCCGTGCTCTTGCGTAAATGCGTTCTTTTTTTTTTTTGTCGACAGGACTGACCCAAGTTTTTTAAATTGTTTTATTTTTTCGCGAACCCAACTGCATCATTATTGCTAGGAATGCAGCATTTTATACAAACTAAACAAAAGTTTCAATTGGGTTCTGCTTTTGATCATACTCAGGTGTTTCGAATAGGCAAACTCGGCTTCTTTCTTCCTTAACTTTTTTTTTTTTTTTTTGATATCACAGATTTTGTAAGTTGTGATGTTTGTTTTAGACCACATACCACGTAATGCTATGTTTTATTAATAATCCGTCTTCTGACCAATTGCGCTTATTCAATGTGTTCTGCCGGGTTACAGTCTCGAGAGTTCGTTCACTTACAAACTCAATGTCGGCGTGAAACGCCAAGATCACTTCATGGTTCCGTCGAGGATATGTTGACTACAGTTGAGCTGCCAGATTGAGAATAGACCCCTTTCAATGCGGAGTGCAAGTTCGTCTGCTTCTTGCAGAGGGGTTGTCATGATGTCAGAAAGCCGACCTCTTATTGGCTGGTTGAAAAACAAAATAGTGGGTAGACCTCAAGGCATCTAGCATTGAGGTCTACCCTCTATATCCTTTCAATCAAAGCCAATCAGAGCTCAGCGTCTTTGTGACTTCACTGCAACTCCTGCGCAAGTAGCAGACGACTTGCTCTCCGCACAGAGCGCGCCACCTGGTAGCTGCTGTTGCAATTATCCGACTCCGCCACTGTTCGGGCACGTATACTGTCAGCATGAATTGAACCCGAGTGCTACGTGAGCGTTCGGTGAGAAGTCGGATTCAATCACGCTTCGTGCCCGGATTGGATTGGATTGGATGGAGGGATGCTAACGGCCCTTTATAACGGGCGGTAGCTTGCGCCACCTAGCATAGAAACTAACTAGCGGTACATGGTGAGCGCCAACGTTTCTTGATGGGGTCTTTGAAATTTGTCTATTAACTGAGTGAGCATAATTTCGACGTTTACCGCTAGATTATGAGTGACACTATACTTCGTTTCGGCTTACGTCCAGGCGCAGTCGACGACACGAGCTATTTCGACCAATCAAGCAGCTTCGAAAGCGCAAGTCACCAGGCATGTTTTATTTATGATTGATTCAGCGATGATAAGAGACATGGCGAACACCATGATGATGCGCCTCTGACCTTGTCTGATTCGTCCCATCACTTCGTAGCGTTCGCTCCGTCTGGACTTAAGGTGGCACGAAGTATAGTAGGGGTCTAAGATAAGCTTTAGCCTCAAAACCATTCCTAGACCAGGTTACTAATGTATTGCTCGGATAAAAACAGTCACCAAGGGAAACAGTGTCGAGATGCTGGCTATTTCTTTCTCGTATAGAACCATCCTAGTGCCTATAGACCTTTCCAGCGCTTATCACCCGGGCGAAAAATGCCGAGTCACTGAGCTGTGGACGCATGCGCAGCGTCTGATATGCCGCACAACAGAGCAACAGCGCATGCTCAGAAGGCGGTCCACAGCCCAGCAGACAAAGATGGCAGCGCGCAGAAGACGATTCTTGGAAAGGTCTATAGGGCCAGGTCGCGTGGTTCGTTCTTCGACATTTGGTTTGGCCCTCAGGTTTCCACTATGTTTTTCTGAGGATCGAACGGACCAGAGGTAATCTCTCTTTCGACGTCACAGCGCATATTTAAACCATGCGTATGCAGCGACGATCGCGTGCGGGCGTACTGTTTGAACGAGATATCAACGAAAGCGGAGCGGCTGTTGTGTGCTCAGGCGGAACCGCAAAACACTTCTATTTGTCACCCGAACGACCTTACGGAGCTAGACAAACAGGGCGCCCCGGTCGATGTCGACAATGGCGCTTTAGACAGTTCCTTTGAACGAACCGTGTTCAATCTGTTTTGGTAAGCTCTAGCAGGACGTGTACAGAAGACGTTACTTGTAGGAGCGAGTAACGTATTTTCATCAATTTACGATGATGTAACGAGTAACAGTATTCAGTTACGTATGAAGGGAACCTTGTTTAACACAAGCACCCAGCCCAGTTCTCACCCCACTGGCGCCTGTAGTCGTTTCCCAGGATGCATCTCAAACGCTGTGCACGCTGCAGTTTTGTCACATTGCCTGCTGTCATTCGTATCGAGCGATGAAACTTGACAGACAAAAGCCGATAAGCTTGTTCGTGCTCTAAGTTAATTATGGGCGGTTTAGACATCTCGCTTGCGCGAACTTCCAAAATTGAAGGGCGAACCTCGCGTGCAATGTTTACACAACGAGCTGCCCCCAAACGACTAAATTGATAATGCCCCGCTTTGTGGCGGTGGAGCGTAAAGGCCGGTTCTCACATGGAGCGAAGCGCTGATGTAGCGCTCCTCACGTGCCGTCAGCTACTTATCGCCTGCCACGAGCAACAGTTTTGGCGGTGCGATACAAAGCTGGTGAACGCTCCGGTCAGCACGCGCTTAGCGCGAGGTTAGCGCTATGCTTGTAGCGCTCCGCTGCATGTGTGAACAGGCCTTAATTCATCGTTGGGAGGTAGCGCAACACACCGGAGCGACGTGGAGGTGCAAGTCGTGTTGCCGTCCTAGCCAGCCAAAAAAAAAAAAAAAAAAGAAAAACGTGAGGTGTCCTTTATATCTAGAGCCTCTGAATAAACTGCGTTTTAGGGTATGATGACACCGCAGCCATCTTGGTGCTTGAAGTCATCGTTGCCAGCTGTTTGAAGTTTGACCCAAAAACGCGGGAAACGGTTTTACGTCTTCCACAAATGTTCAGACACGCTGCGACAAAGCAAAACCATATTGCCTCAGCTTCTTGATAGGGTATTTCAAGCTCTGCAAGTCGCGTATTCGAATGGTAACTATTGTCACTAAACCGTTTTCTAAAGTACATCCTAGCAACATCGCCAGTTGCCATTTCTTGGCGACCGTCCCAAAGGTCTGCCTGGTGGTTTATTCCCCCGGCCCGGTGATACTAGTTGCAGGGATGTAGAGGGGAAAAACAAAATTGGGTACTTAAGTGGGGGAATAAAGCATTTTTCAGGCTAGGTGGCGCAAGCTACCGCCCATTACAAAGGGCATAGCCAATATCATCCATTTATTCATCCATGGCCACAAAGCGTGGGATTAGATACGAGTCCTCGCCGATCACTGGCACAGCACTTGTGGCCTATGCATGCTGAGAGTATTTCCACAAACAATGGCGGACTCGGACTATACTGGTGCGCAACTATACCAGATGGCGCGCGCTCTTGAAGGGGGTCTACTGCGCCCGATCTGGAGTTAGCACGAAAATGGCGACGCCCACAAGGTATTCGGTGAATGCGACGAAAAATTGAGAGAGAAAGAGAACGAAAACGCTCGCGGGGACATCAGAACGCCGAGCTCTGGTTCCGGTATGAGTATAGTGGGTAGACCAAAAGATAGCTGGTTTTGTCTCCACTGCACTCGTGGACCGCGTTTGAATGCGAGAGCCCTACGCCAGCGTTTTGTGTTCTAACACGTTCGTCGAGTGCCGTGGCATAGCTTCCTCTATACTCACAAAGCCTGGCAGTTTGACGACGGAGCCAGTGCATATTTGAAGCGCGAGGATCTGGTAGCACAGAGCATCAAAGAACCATTTCTCGGGGAACCTGGACGTCAGCGCACATGCTTTTGCAGCGGCGAGGACGCGAAACACACTTGTTCGTTTGGGAGAAGTGTGTTTCGGCGTCTCGCCGCAGCGGGGCGCCAGTCAAGTGGCTCTCCTCTCATCCGTTGTCTACCGCTTTACCTTTTCCATTTCGGCGGCCGCTTCTCGTGGCGATCTGCCAGGCTTTGTCAGTTCATAGGAGGCTATGGCCGTGGAGACGTAGGCCACTAGCTTTATGTCGACCCGCTAACCATTCTAACCAAAGGTCGGCGTTCTGGCATCCGCTCGCGCTATCATCTCCTCTTCTCCCTCAGTCTCCGCCCGCATAGGGTGCTCGCATTCTGAGCGTATACCTTATTGAGTTGCTCTAGTAATGTCCAAAGACGTTTATTTTGACGCCTCGTAGATAACGAGGTCGTTGCGCGGGCATTTACTCGTCACGTATCGAAGACCAGAACGGGGGAAGATCGGACACAAGTGAGGAAGCTCGTGTCCTCACCGATTGAACTCGAGCATCAGCCGAGCGCTGATGCGGAACTCGTATCCAATATATACCGGGAGATCGCAAAAATAGAGAACCGTGTATGTTTGACGGTATAAAAAGACTAAGCATCGCGCAGCGCTCCAACTCCGTAAGAATGTGACAGTTGCGGTAGGGGATATAAAGCAAAAGCTTGAGAGTTGAAAGAGAGAGAGTTGAAAAAAACCTTCTTTTTTTTATATAAGAGCCCACGTCCACCTAAGCCTAATATCATCAAAACGACAAATGACATTGTGGGCGCCTGTCATCCATTTCAGTGAAATAAAAACGTAGAAAAATAAAACATTATTCTACCGTTTGTGGAATACTGCGTTTCACTGATCCCACAAACGTTCCATAATGTCGGTTCATGCTTTGACGATATTAGGCTTAGGTGGGCGTCAGCGGCGTAGAGGTATTTCGTCTTTCTCAATTATCTTTTGAATCGGGTGACGTCACGTTCTCAAACTTTCGCGTTTTATTCCAACCACTAATGCGTCACATTCTCACAGAGTTTGAGCCTTCTGCGATGCATAGTTTATTTACCCGGGCCGAAAAACGTGGTTCTCTTTTCTCAGGAACTCCCTGCACATCACGCTGGGTTGGGGTAGGTGATGTAGATAAGACAGCTCTACAGCTTTCTATGCCTCAGTTTAAAAAAAAAAATGAATACTATATGTAATGAAGGACTTATAAAACTTTTGTACGCGGCTCATAGAATTTGTTAGGCTTGTTTGTTCTTTGATTCTATCCAACCAAGTGGAAGTACCGTGTTTTCCGGACTATAGTCCGCACCCGGTGTATAGTCCGCACGCGGCGCATAGTGCGCTCTTAGTGACTAATCCGAACGTAAAACTTATTATACTCAGCACACCTTTACAAATGCCTGCTGTACTAGCTCATAAAGAAGCTTGTATCATGCATAAATCTCTAATAATATACGCTGTTACTCATAAAATCCTTCACGTCCTGTCACAGTGAGCGATAAAAAAACAATACAAACCCTTGTATAGTCCGCACTTGTAGATAGTCCGCACCGGTTAAAATTTAAACTTTTAAACATGTATAGGGCGTTTTCAGATAAGATCGAACAACCATGTCCGGTGACGATTTTTAATTCTGATGAAAAAAAAAATTTTTTTGCTGGCCTTATGCCCAGCAGAATAAAACCAATCCTTGTTTTCGTAAAAAAAAAAATTGTCTTTGCGAAAAAAAAAAAAAAAAAACAATTGTAAGCACCCTCTCAGTCACGTGCGCGTTTTGCGTATCGCGCGATGTTGACATTTCGGGCGGCTTCCCCCAAAAAACTGTTCTGACTTCAAGTCTAGAAATATTCACTGAAAAATAAGGCATAGGAAGGATTGACAAAAAGAATTAATCACCGAGTATTAGGGTAGTTAGTTTGAGAAAGAAAAAATCGCAAACATTGCGCAATAACGCTCTGGATTAAAGAATATTTTTCTCCGTATCTATAAAAGCTAAGGTCTTCACACTTTGCCAGTGTGTTGCCCAGTATATAGCTAATCTTTGCTTGAAATATTGTTGTCCTGGTTAGCGGGAGAAATTTGCAAGAATTGCTCACACAGGGGCATTTAACTAAAAATGCATTATTTTGAAAATCATTTTTAAAAAAAAAGACTTCTTTAATATTCTTTACACCCTCTGAAATTAACGTTTATTATTTGTACTAACCGAGTCTTCAAAAACATAATGCATTATTTTTGTTGTTTTTAAGTTATAAAACAAGAAATATGGCCACATTGACGCTAACGCGGTTGCCATAAATGGTGCGTGCACATGCCCGTTCTTCACAATTTCATTATTATTATAAAGCGTAAAAATGCTACGGGGTGGTCAGGAAAAGACAAATTGACAGCACAGAGGTGGACGGTAGTTTTGAAGGGAAAATTCCTTATATATTTTCGTACAACCGACCCAAAAATGCCCATGGGCCGGAGCGATCGAGGTGCGCCCCCTGCAGACTTGGAAAGCAATCCGTTACTTTTTTAAGTAATTTTGTAATTGGTAAGTTACTTTTTTGCGGCAGTAATTTGTTACAAAATATTTGTTATTTTTGTTACAAAATATTGGTAACGGATTACTTTAATTCATTAAAACTTTGGTTTGGGCTAGTTGGTCCATGGTAGGTATAAGGTTTAAAAGCGCAAACAGACAGGGACAAGAGAAAATAACACAAACGGCAGGGACAAGGCGCCACTCTCAACTGATTTATTGGAAGACCGTTCAACGCTTATATGGACAACTCAACTACCGTTTACATTTCAAACAATGCCAACAACTTGTTGGCATTGTTTGATCTACCGTTTACATTTCAAACAATGCCAACAACTTGTTGGCTTTGTTTGATCTACCGTTTACATTTCAAACAATGCCAACAACTTGTTGGCATTGTTTAATCTACCGTTTACATTTCAAACAATGCCAACAACTTGTTGGCATTGTTTGAAATGTAAACGGTTGGTGAGTTGTCCATATAAGTGTTGAACGGTCTTCCAATAAATCAGTTGAGAGTGGCGCCTTGTCCCTGTCGTTTGTGTTATTTTCTCTTGTCCCTGTCTGTTTGCGCTTTTAAATCTTATACCTACTTTAATTACTCGTTACTTTTTTTTTAAATATGAGCATAATAAAGAAACTGGAGCAATATGAGCAGGCAATTCAGAGTCACAGAGATAGCAAGTTCAACAAATTTAAATAAAAACCACAGTGAAGAGAAGAATAACCGAAAAAAAAAACGATTTTTTGTTTGGCTGGTTACTATACCCCTAGAAAGACGTGAAAACACTATGTGAAAAACAAAGATCAACAGAACAACGCCGAGTAGAAAGCTCCTTTCCATCGCCATCCATCCTATTTTTCTTCTAACAAACCTCTTCATGTATACTTCGTTTTTGACTTTTACACCAATTGAAAGGCCCGTTTCAAATGGGAGCTTTCGTAGATCGGTTCCTTGCCTTCGCATCTCCTAATTCGTGAAAAATAAGAATTCATAAAAAAGATTACAGGTGAGTTTGAAGCACAAGTCAACAATTTAAATACAGATTTCTCGGATCAGTGAATTTCGGAGCCTACCCTTCGGGGGGAGGCTGGGCCGCTGACGACCAGGTTTAAATAGTGATAAGAAAGAACACCTGTTTAAAGTGGTACAATTGAAACTAGTTTAATTAATCAAGATCCTGTGCGCACATCCGGCCGGAGCTTGTCGCGTGAGTTCTTTCGGTCGGACGCTGACCTGAGTCGGTCACGGCGCTCTCCTGGCACTCCGAGGAGGAACATTTTCTTTTCCCCCGTTTTGACTGTAGCGATCACTGTTCGTTTCTTCTCAGTGGCAACGCAAGCTCGCGACCTCGATCTGCTTTTCGGCGCCATAGGACACTACTTTTAAAGATATTTCATCATTGTTTTAAAGATATGTCAGTTCATCGTTGTGTTGAATACGTGTTATTAATCTGTGCAATTTGAGCGGGTGTATTTTTTTATTTTTTTATTTTTTTGTGTTTTGTTGTGTTTGTGCAAATCCAATCCTATCTTGGTCCTGTGTAGGACCGATAGTATTTCAAATATATAAATAAATAAATAAATAAATAAATCCTTTCTGTGTCTACTGTTCTTGCTAAAACAACTGTGGTTGCGAAGTGTCGGACCGCGTACACTGCCACAAGTGACAGAACTGAATTCCACGCACAACAGAAACAGAGCCCCAGTCCTTTGCTTCCATGTCCCTGAACGCTTTGACGTCAGCTTTCGGGAGGTGGATTAGTTTCACGTTCGGCAGTTGAGTGTTCAATGGGGCAACCATCTCTGACGCCGGCTTGATCACCGACTTGGTGGGCCGTCGGAGGTTGTACAACGTTGCCTGCTGCTAGACACGACCCCCGATTCAATCACAGGCACTCTTGCCATGTCAAGTTGCAGAAACAATACACCTCACTGACGTGTCCTTGTGGCTCTGCAGCTCGTGTAGTTGGTACTTGTTCTTAAAGTGGCTTGCTGCACTATCACTGACGTAGAACACATGAGCATACCCAAATTGGATTTCACGGTTCTCCAAACCGTTGTCTTATAAATTAAGTTACAGAGAATCTCATTCAATCGCAATTCTTTTTACAGCGGAGCAGTTAAAAGGATACTTCAACGAAATGAAATTTACCCGTCGTGTTCAAAAATAGGTTGAATATGATCCCCTATATCCGTAAATGACAATCGCACGTTTTTTTTTTTGTTTTTTTTTTGAGCCTGGTGGCCGTATTTTAGTTATAAACGGGCCACTCTGGCAAACGCTCGGAGAACAGCCAGCGGAGAGCATGTTACATCCAACGCAATCGTGACGTAGTTGGTCTCGGGACGAGCAAAGCTACGGCGAGGCTGACGTCGAGAGGATGGCCTAGCTGTTCCAGCCACCGAAGCGGCTGCTTTTGTACGAATTTTGAGTGACGGGTTAATCTTCTATAATCTTGTAGGGGGACAGTTGCGACTTCTGGGCACACAAAAGGGAATCTCGGGAAGAGTGGAGTTCCTCCTTCCCTTCTTCTCTCGTCGTGGCCGGAGGCGAGACAGTTACCGTCACTATAGTAAGTTACAGGTCAAGAAGGTAGCGGTAAATGCCCCTCAAATGGATTCATATATCCCTCCGCCACCTCCGCATCCAATAGCGTCCCATCGTTTCCGTGACGTCGTGGCCAACGCGGGAGAGGGTTTTGCCTTCCTGTAAATATTTGCTTTATCTTCGACTTTGACTGAGCGTTGTGGGAGCCACGAGAGGGAGATTCGAGTTTTCCCTCTTCGATGGAAACAAATACAACTTTGAGGGGTTAGGTTCCCCCTCCGATGGATACAAAGGTCGCTTTCTTGAGAAGTGGGGGTCGGAGACAAGTTGGCATCATTCTGTAGCCAATATCTATTCATTGAAGGGGCGCTTCCAGGAAACTATTCTTTCGACTGCGGATGGATTTGAAACGGGCGCATCACGCTTGTGGGAGGAGCTTCTCCTACCTTCTTGACTTGTAACCGACTGTAGCTGTCAAGGGTCCTAGACGGACATTACAAACGAGGCATTAGCAACATCCACCAGGTGCTCTTTGCTAATCGTTTAATTCGTTTTAAAATACCTTTTCGTGACATTTTTAACAAAATATTGGTGTGTTCGATGTGATACTGCTTCTTTGAACAAGTGTAGACCGAAAAACGAGCGCCGAAATATCGTTGTAGTATCCCTTTGAGGGCTAGTTTTCCCAGGATTGTGTCCCCCGCAAAGAAATGAAGACCCCGAACTCTGGACACCTACCGCCATAAATGAGCGACGGCGGCAAGCCACGTATCTGGTTGCTGTCGTCGCTCATAGACGGCGGCAGCCTTTCCACTCTGGCTTGCCGACTTGCGGCCGGCCACTACTTTCCATTGTACAGCTCCGCTGGTCTTCCTTCTTAACCATAGTGGAAAGACTGAAAGCTTTTCCTTTTTTTATGTATCTTTATTTTCAGCGCGTTGTGCGGCCCTCCACGGCGGCGAATCTATTGGCGCTCACAGGCGACGCAGGTTCAGGTTCTGCCGCTCCCTACCTCCTATATCATGTTACCGCCAAGGTTGTAGGCTAGTCTGTTTGCAAAGTCGCTCCGGTTGCTTTCTTTACGTCGCGTAGACCGAGACGCTATACGCCGGCTGTTGAAACAGGCACCGCGAAGCATGTTACGGGGGGCGCACGAACCTCGATCGCTGCGGCCCATGGGCATTTTTGGGTCGGTTGTTCGAAAAAGTGTTGGGAATTTTCCCTTCAAAACTACCGTCCACCTGTGTGCTGTCGATTTGTCTTTTCCTGACCACTCCGTAGCATTTTGACGCTTTTTAATAATAATGCGATAGATCTATTGCTATATTACCCAAGCATCAAGGAGAATGCAGGGATTGGTGTTCCACGCGCCGCACGTGCTGGCCTCAGCAGTAGTAACTTTTCTATACTTCGTCTCACCTTAGCATGGACTAACTGCGAAGGCTGTGCAAGCGCGAGCGGTCAGCTTTGACTGCCTTGACTGGAGTAGGGTGCCTCAATGTCCTTCTGTTTAGGGTGATGCCATCGTTTGTAGTACCCGATGCCGACAGCACGCGCTCACAGGTAAAATACAAAGAAATCGCAGGAAACAAAATGTCGCCGTAGCACAGTCAGCGCCACGAGCGCGTGCAGGGACACGCCCTTTCACGCGCTTCAGAACAAAAAATAAAAATAACCGTTCGAACCAAAATGGCCAGATGTCATTACCCCAAGCAAAGCGCACATGAAGGCACCCTAGACTGGAGCACTCGCCACACGAGCGCCCGTGTAACCGCCGAAGCTTCGTCCGAAGTAACTATAGCTCGCGCTTTTAGCATGCGCGGCTAACAATAGTCCATGCTAAGGTGAGACGAAGTATAATGCAAATACCTAAAACAAAGAGCATCTTGCACGCGCATTCGTCAACGCTTTATTTTGGTTATTTACTTCAAATCTTTCATACGGGGAAGGTGTGCACGTGTGGCGCGTGGAACACCAATCCCTGCATTCTCCTTGATGCTCGGGTAATATAGCAAATGGTCTATTGTGAAGAACGGGTAAGTGCACGCCCCATTTATGGCAACCGCGTTAGCGTCAATTTGGCTATATTTCTCGCTTTATAACTTAAAAGCCACACAAATATTGCATTATGTTTTGTAGACTCTGTTAGTACATATTATAAACGTTAAATTCAGAGAGTTTAAAGAATATTAAAGATGGCCTTTTTTTTAAATGATTTTCAAAATAATGCATTTTTAGTTAAATGCCCCTGTGTGAGCCATTCTTGTAAATTTTTCCCGCTAACCAGGACAACAATATTTCACGCAAAGATGAACTATATACAGGGCAACACACTGGCAAAGTTTGAAGGCCGTAGCTTTTAGAGATACGGAGAAAACTATTCTTTAATCCAGAGCATTATTGCGCAATGTGCCGTGTTTGCCGATTGTTTTACTCAAAATAACTACCCTAATACTCGCTAATTAATACTTTTTGTCAATCCTTCCTATGCCTAATTTGTCAGTGAATATTTCTAGACCCGTAGCCAGAACATATTTTTTTGGGAAGCCGCCCGAAATGTCAACATCGCGCGATACGCAAAACGTGCATGTGACTGAGAGGGTGCTTACAATATTTTTTCGCAAAGACATTTTTTTTTTCGAAAACAAGGATTGGTTTTATTTTTCTGGGCATAAAGCCAGCAAAATACATTTTTTTCATCCAAATTAAAAATGGTCACCGGACATGGTTGTTCGATCTTTTCTGAAAACGCCCTTTAGTCAGCGGACTATAGTCCGGAAAATACAGTAACCTACAAATTATTTGCGGCACACAGATTCAGATTGCTGACGTGAGGTGTAAACAATCAGTTAAACAAGAGTCACTAAATGAGCTACGCTTAGAGTATCGGCACTCCGTTCTTCGATCTGCTAGTGGGCACCGCCATCTTGGTGCTTAGTGCAGAGCCGACGCAACTGTCAATCGTCACAATTCAATAATGAGACTTCCGCAACTTTACGTACGATGTTCGGAGGCTCAGCTGATATTGTCTGCTCTGTCGCGAACTGCTTTAACATTTCCGAAGGACAGAAAACCCTTTCTTGCTCTTTCAGATAAAGCTCCAGATTACTGAAAGCCATGCTTTAAGAACCAAGATGGCTGGACCGTAGTTACTCTAAAGCGTAGATTATTTAGTGGCCCTAAATTGAACCATGCAGATATTATGAGAAAACAAAAACAGATGGCGCTAGGTCCTCGCTAGGATGGCTGGGCTCGCGAAAAGGATTGATGATTCGGAAGAAACTAGATATCGAACATACGTACGAATGTCAACAGCATGCTGAGAAAGGCTGATGACCTCGAAAATTCTAGGCGGCGCAATAATCTATCAATTTGGAAACTATTTATGCGTCATGTCACATGGAACGGGCCAAGCACGCAGAGGTGAAGTGGTCGCGGGCATATCTCTTTAGAAGCCGGCTATTTTCATCGCGGGAATTCAGCGCACACACACACAACACAAATTTGAAAAGTCTACTGGTGAAAGGCCAAAGCCAGTCATCTTTAACATCGAAAATATTAAATAAAAAAAGGAAATAGTCGGCAAGTTTATAAAGAGCTTAAGGGCGTGTACGAACACTTGTGCATATTAATAGGGACTTTTCTAGCACCGCAAAGCCGCGTTCACACTCCTTTTACGTCGTACCAAAATATTAAAAAAAAAACGTCTTTGCTGCAGCCATGAAGACAAAAAAAACCTGCGTACATGCTTCAAGTATGTTCAAAGCATGTTTGCTTCATACATATGTATGCATCAAACATGTCTGCGCAACGTTTTTTGTTTTATTTTTTCTAATGACCAATGGGACATGGACGCCATACAAGGAAGAAAGATGTCTCCGTGTCGGCGCACTGCCCGTTGTGTGATGTGGGAGCAGTTCGACCGCGTCGCGTTAAACTGAAAGGGCAAAACTTCGGCCCAGGTGATGTAAAGAACGGCCAAAAAATTGCGTAGTTTTTTGATGGATGGATGGATGGATGGATGGATGTTACTGGCTATACCCTTTGTAGAGGGTGGTAGCTTGCGCCACCTAGCCTATGTATAAAAAAAAAACATTTGATTCCTCCCGTTCTTTTTAGCCAATTTTCTCCCCCTATCTAACAGCAGGCAGTGTTGGATATCACCAAGATGACCTTTGGGGGATTGGGCAAAAATACTAAAAAAACATCACCCCCCGCCTCTTCCCCCTGGCGAGGGAGTCGCTCATTTTTCCGCTTATTCGCCTGGGACGAAGCCATTGGTTAGCCCAATCGAGTTAGCGAGTGCGTTGTACAGCAACGAGACTTATGAATGTTAAATGCGCGTATAACGGTTAATAGTTTGCTGTAAAAAGAAAAAGGGTGTTGCCATTACATCCCTTGTCATATATAAGACACCGCAAAACTTCAGCTCGACGTTCAGCGCACTGACGTTGAACTAACGGCTCCAACTTTTACGAGAGGCGTGACGACGGTGCGATATGACATATCAAAACGCTAAAGTACGTATCAAAGACTACAGAAAAAAACACTGAGTTTTAGCTGTAGAACCATAAAAACCTCAAGTAATTGACTTTTTCTTTTTTTTTTTTTTTGCAGTCAGTCACAAATACATTAGCTATTTAAATATGTTGTACAACTCGGCTACCAAGTCGCTCGTGAAGGTTGGTACCTTCGATTCAAAGTCAGTATGCTGTAAGTCAAACTGGAGTTTTGGGGTGTATTATATGAGACAAAATGGTGTACGAATATGCCCTTCTTTTTTTGTGTGTGTAAAGAGCACCGACTTGGAACAGGTTTTTGTTGAACAACAATTGCGAGTCGTTGCGGAGACAAAGACTTCTGCATCCCGCATTCTTCGGCTTAAAATGTTTCCCTCCGGATATAACGTGATTAAGGCCACGGTCCCACTGAATGTGGCAGTTTAGGTACTTTTTGGCAAAGTTATTACTCATCTCCTTTTAAATACTGTTTTGTGGGATTGATGTCATTCGAAAGGCAATGCAATCCTCTTTCATTTGACATTATGTATGTATCGGTTTATACTGTTCATGCGCATTTGTAGCGTTGCGAATATGATGGCGCGGACCCTCACTTGCTCCGCTGGTTCATGTTTTATGAACGATTCATTAAAGATAACACGGTTCCAATAGAGCAGTTTTGTTAAGATGATGTCGGAGCAGAATGTAACGGTATACTTTTTTGGTATTTGCACTACTTTGTTTTTTTCAGCTCTCCAAATATTGCCCTAAAATTGACATTTTTCAGCAAAAATATGTTTTTAATGACAAGCGCTAGGGCAATGAAATTAGCTACAGATGTAGTGCTTATAATTGGTAATATGCAGAAAAAAATTTAATGTTGTGTAAAATTTTTTTGTTTAGATATTCTATATCAACGTAGCAATTTTTTGTGCTTCGAGTCATGGTAGTTCAAATGCCGCTGAGTAAATAATTAAACTATGGTGAAATCTTTTATAACATTTAGAACTACAATAGTTGCCCAAGAGGTGGACGGTGGCTTTTTTTTATTTTCAAAGTCATAACGCTCCGGGAGCCCTTCAAACTTACCTGTTTTTGACGCACATCTCTTTTGGACATCAAACAGATTTATTCGCATCTAATAACATTTATTTTATGAAATAGAATACATTGCGATGTATTAGATTTTCCCAATGATCTTGCTTTGGTTTCTTGATAGTTGTAGAGCTTAGCTAATTTTAAAAACAATTAAAAACTGTTTGGGTGTTTTGTTGCGCTACCTGGCGGATGGCAGACAAAACTGCTGATTTCTAAGTTCAAAACATTTTCGAGGGCGGCGTTGGCGTCTGTATCATCATCAATCTCCGTGTCGTTTTACCTTCACATTTAGAAAATATATTTGAAGATTACTATCGATAAATGAACGGTTTAAGTACTGGGTCAGGTTAATAAATCTAAGACAAATAATTACACAAGCGTAGCGTGATATAAAGTGTTCATTATTCGATATAATTGAAATCAATAAACGATAAAGACGAAGAGGGAAAGAATACACCCGAGTTCACTTCATGCCTAGAGTCACTAAATGAGCTGCGCTTAAAGTATCGGCACTCCGTTCCTCAAAATTGTTTTGGGCACCGCCATTTTGGGTCTTGTGCAGAGCAAACGCAACTGCCGATCGTCATGATCCAAATGTGCGACTTCCTCTGCATTAGATGCGGTGCTAGGAACTGTTGCTATGCTATATTGCTATGCTCTGTCGCGGGTTGTTTAAACATTCGTGGAGGACGCGGCATTTCCTGTGATTTTAGATAAAGCCTCAGATAACTGGCAACCATAATTTTAAGCCACATAATGGCCAAGTGTCGTTACTCTGAAGCGTAGCTAATTTACTGGCACTAGCGGGAACAATGAGGAAGAGGCCGGTGTCAAAAGGTAGTGGCTTGTGGAATCCACGGGGCTCACGTCATGGCCCCTCCAGGTATTACAAGCTTCTTGAACAAGGGCATGAATAGTGTCATTAAATAAGCTATGCTTCAGAGTAGCGACACTTGGCCATATTGTGGCTTAAAATCATGGTTGCCAGTTGTTTGAAGCTGTATCTGAAACGATTTTCCGTCCTCCACTTCAAACAGTTTGCGACAAAGCAAAGCAATATTACATGAGCTTCCTAACACCAAATCTAATGCCGAGGAAGTCGTAATTTTGAATCATGACGATCGGCAGTTGCGCCTGCTTTGCAAAAGCACCAAAATGGCGGCGCCCACAACACTGTCGGGGAAGAGAGTGCGGATACTCTAAGCGCAGCTCAATTTATTGGCCCTACTTCCCGCGAACCTCCTTTCCCCTGACTGAAAACTGAAACTAAATATGAATAATACACCATTATTATAGCTTATTTAGTTTTAACCACCTACACATAATGAGAGGAGGAAGCGCCGGGTAGGAGAAACGCGGGTTTTATGTGCGACTGTTCTAATCAACGTTAGTTCTAACCGTCTCAAAAGAGAGAACGCGCGAGCTTGCGCTGGTTAAAAAAAGACTGTCCAAAGAAAATGAGGGCGGCACGCTGTGTTCTTTTGTGATTGTGCGTCTAATTGCAAATTGTTGTGTGTATGTTTATACAGCCGGAAGTTAGTCTGCCTTAGTGGGCGTGTGTCTCAGGTGTAGATGAGCAATTTTAGCCAGTGCGGTACAACCGCAAACCTGGGGTCTTTAACGTGCACCACGCAGTAGTGATACACGACCGCACGCCGGTATGATGCTCTTCCACATCGAAACGGGCAGGGGCGGGGAGTGGTTTCTGCAGCGCGAGCTTTCGCTCCACGTGCTCCGAGCTGGTAGTGCGCTAGACATGCAGCTCGGCCACCGATCGCCCCCCCCCCCCCCTTATATAAGTAGTTTGAAGATCGACGATGGACGTCGATCGTCTCGAGGTAATGTAACCGTAATAACATTATATAAATAATAAACATATTGAAGGATTGAAGGACTCAATTTTTCAATTCTTGGATTGTAATATGGCGGTAGCCTATTGTACTTACTGTTGATGAAGAGCAATATGAGGTGACGAGGTAATGATTAAATATGAGGCTCTATAAGGACTACGATATTAGTGGGTGTCGAACCACAACGTACAGTGCCAGACTTGTTTCAAGTATCGTGTACCCAAAGACCTTTCTTCACCCGCAACAGAATATGGTAGAATCAATGAGGATGCTGCTTCTACACATGTACGTGGAACAGGAAAACTTGCATGTGCAGAAGTGCGGCTTATTCGTTAATATGAAGGACGGATTTCTTAGCAGCATTCCCTGATGACTACTTGGAACAAATGGCCTCATTGACGTAAAGTGTCCCCGTTCCAAAAGATTCTTGAAGCCTACTGAAACCGCAAAGGAGTATGAGGCGAAAAATAAGAAAAAGGAGCCTGGGTGAAAGGTCCAAATCACCACCATAGCCTCTACTACCAACTACAAGGGCAAGTTACACAATACACAAAGAGAGTTTTGTGATTTCGTATATTTACACTCAAGGGCATTGATATCCAACGTATTCAGAGGGATGACACCTTCTTGTCAACCAACATAGAAGCCTTTTCTACTCAAGTTTTACATGGAAGGCCCGTCTTCCGCTGAAATTCCTCACGTAGACGAGTTGTCCGACCGAATAATCTGCCATTACTCCCGATCTGGGAATCTCTCGATCTTCATTCATGGCCATAGTATCATATGAGATCGAGGGGTGTGGCTCTTCGTCCGCCGAACATTGCTTCGGCGGGTGTTTTTACCGTGTAAGATGAGACCGTCGCGTGCTGCTGGAACAAGAACCTGGCGATTCTTCACTGAACTGCTTCTTCCGTAAGCTTCAAGAGGGCTTTTTTCGTTTCGCACACCATCTGTTCTGCTGCCCGTTAGTTGCAGGATGGTATGGTGCACTAATGTGATGCCTGATGCCGGTTTTTTTTTTTTTTTTTTTTGGGGGGGGGGGGGACTTGTTTATTTTATTTGAAGCAAGATTTGGCGCGTTATCAGAGAAAAGTATGTTTCGGTAGGGCAGAAAGTAGGGAAAGAGAGCGTAGAACGTCAATGACGCGTTTGTACGTCGTGGCAGGCATCGTGTAAACTTCCAACCACTTAGAGTACGCATCGACCATGACTCCGCAGATGCGGATACGGTTCGCACCCACAGACTGAATAGTGGATCGTTTTCAGTTACAGTTCATGATGGCGCTGGACTCGAGGAAGCCTTCGACTCTTTCCACAAAGTTAGCCCAGGTGCCAGCACTTTTGTCGAAAGTGGTAAGTGTTCGAAACGTCGACAACGTCGGTAGCCACGTGCTGTGCTTGACACTGGACGCTTACCATTCGCTGAGAAGAAACTTGCTTGTTCGTCTGCCACGAGTCGTCCGATATCAGGTCATCACCGCTACTCCATCTCCCGACAAAACAGGTCGTCATTGTCCGCATGTCCATAGTTAGCAATCACGTGAACTTATAAATTCCCATACGCTCATAACTTGCCGTCGCTAAACGCCGTTCATTCATAGCGTCTTCATTGCAAATAAACGTCTTCCTATTTATTCTGATGGTTTTCATCATACTCCTCCTAAGCTGTACTTACAACATTATATCGGTACTTCCGAAAATATTGCAACGGCGTTTGTCTTCTGGGAACTATAATGTAACAACCTTTACAAAATCTTCCGGATCCCATGAAACACAATATTTCGTTATGTCACTTTTCGGTCGTCATTATAATGGTGAAGTAAGTACCGTAAATTGCGAAGCAGTTTACTTGATGTCCGCTTCCACTGGTGTCTTGGAAGATTGAGTCTACTGAGCGTGCATTCCTGCAGAAGTTTCATTGAAAGAATATTGACACGTCAATCAACAATTGATTCCTTCTTGTAAGATTTATTGCGAAGGCCGTAGCGAACAATTTATACCAGCCTGACATTCTCGCATACATGCGTTTGCGGGCCACGCTATGAGCCAGCTGAGCACAGCTGGCAGCGGCGCGAGCAAGGCCACGAGGGAACGTGATGGTGCTCGAGCCATCCCACCGTGAACCAATGTTTCGGCCACCCCCGGGTGCGTGTCGCCATCTATTGGTTGAACTAACGCCTGTTCAAGATGGCTGCCGTGGGACCGCAGCCTTAGAGATTTAAGCTAAAATATTAAATTAAGGAATTAAGCCATTAAAGGGGCGGTGCAACGTTAGTACATTGGAAGGTTTTGCACTTTATACGAGCTTACTGCACTAGTGGGATCAATGATCTCGCACGCAACGCCACTGACAGAAACCCTTTGTTGCGCCGAGTTCGAGGGCAAAACCGAGTTGTTGTATTCAATCTATCCTTCGACAAAACCTGATTGACGTAGATGGGCGGTGTAGCAGTAGTGCCGTGACGAATTTGAATGCGGCTATAGATTAAGGGGGACCCGAGCATGGCGTGGACACTCGATTTGGACTCGATGATAATCGATGTCGAGAAGCATGTGGGTGTGTCTTGTGTACAATCGAACTGCAACGAGACGACAACAGCTGAACATAACAATGTCTGGAACTCAGCGCGTGTCGTGCCTTGCCAACCCCAGCGCATGGCTATGATCA
>JABSTQ010004217.1:0-25497 GCA_013358835.2 Ixodes persulcatus
GCACACAAAAAAACAAGGAATAAAGGAGAGGACTACATACCTACATAGGAGGCAGACTCCCAACAAAGATAAATAGAAGAGGAAGAAAATAAAGAATGCGGAAGGAGCTTTAGCAAACGTTTGAACAGGTCCAAGTGGAATGTGCTAATTACCATATGCATAAGACTGTAAAAAACAATTTCCTCGGCAGCTCAGCTAAAAGACGGATGTGCGGACACATCGGTCACCCATAGACAAATAAAAGGCCTAAAATAATTCTCTTGTATGTTTTTATGTATCTGCTAATTACTCACGTTTTTCTAAGGGAGACAGACACGAGCGTGTAAACAGTGCATAGCATACACGGCATGTAAACAGAGCCGCAAGTCAACACGCGAAGGCCGGCTGCGGCTCGCGAGCCGCAGCTTGGCCACCTCTGTTCTAGAAAGTGGACGAAGGTCGGCCGGGGCGCGGGCATAAAAGCGTAGTTCTCTCTGTAAAAAATAAGCCAAGAAACTTGCCAGGGTCTACGGCGGGCCGGCTAACGCGCTGTCCTGCTACGCCTGTGGCTGTCGGTTCGAACCGCGGTGGGCACTATTGTTTTTCTTATTTTTCTTTGTTTCAGTTCTTTATATTTTAAATATTTTTGTCACCTTTTTGTATTAGTTTTTATTATTTTAAATATTTTTCTCACCTTTTTGAATTAGTTATTATTTTAAATATTTTCGAGTTTTTGCAGTCGTCGGCACCGTGCTTTAGGGTAACAATCACGCAGAATGTGAAAATAAGAAGTGCGAGCCCAAGTTTAAATTGTTGCAATGCACAAACCGTGGCCCTATTGTTTTGCCGCGATAATTCACTCCATCCGTGCTAATATGTGGGTCAGTGTAGCAGGCAAACAGAGCAAGTCCGGTCAACGAAGAAAACAATGTAATATTACAGTTACTGTTTCCTGTTTCTTATTTTATTTATTTTATTTTATTTTATTACTGTTTTCCGTACTCGTACGTTTTTTCGGTCTCTCAGCTCCTCTTATTAATGTCGGGAGATGTCAAAATGAATCCGGGCCCTGATACCGCCATTGACCACGTAGATAACCCAGGACCTCATACCGACAGCACCCACATAGCGATTATTCTAGCTGCTGTGCAGAGGATCGAGGCTAGACAGACAGACATGTTGGCGAAGGTTGTGTCTCTAGAGAAAGGGCAAAAAGCTACCGATATATCAGTTCAACGACTGTTCTCTAGGATAAGTGCTGTGGAAGCTAAGTTGGCTGCGACCGACACTGCATCGGAAACTACGCTTCAGCCTTCCCAAGGCATGTCTGTCGAGCTGGAGAATATCCAGAAACAGTGTGAAGACAATGAAAATCGACTTAGAAGGTCAAATCTGTTGTTTTTTGGTGGCCCTGATAACCAAGCCGAAACGCGGGGGCAATCGGAAGAAAGAATCATCCAGTTTTGCGCGCAGAACTTGGGCATTGCGCTCGACCCTTCAAATCTTGAAAGATTGCACCGGCTGGGAAAATTGAATTCCAAGAAAACTAGACCAATCATTGTGAAGTTTGCCCGATTTAAAGATAAAGAAAACATTTTGTCCTCTGGTTTGAAGCTAAAAGATACCCCTTACGCTGTGCGTGAAGATTTTTCCGAGTCTGTGCGACTTGTTTGAAGCAAACTTTTTCAGTACGGAAAAGACTTAAACGTACCGTTTAAAGTACGTTTCAACAAATTGCATATTAACAACAAACGATTCGTATTTAACCGTGAGTCTCAATCTGTCATCGAACTCTCCTAACTAGCTCGGCGGAATAAAAACAAAACCAAAACGTTACTGTCATCACATCAAGCAGCAACACGCGTAAAAAACCAAAATGTTTCTGTCCTCTTCACAAACATTCGCAGTGTCATGCCAAAACGAGCCGAGCTTCATGACGTACTCGAGGATAGCGCATCAGACATAGTCATTCTCATGGAAACGTGGTTAAAACCCGATATTGAAGACAAAGAAATATTTCCTATTAATTTTAACTATAACGTGTTTCGGCATGACCGGAATGGACAGAGGGGTGGTGGTGTGCTCATTGCGATAAAAAGGCACATATCTTCTTTTTTGGCTTGTGTGTATTGAACAACAGCTTGGAATTTACTTGCATATGCGGCTGTACTACCTCGAGTAAGATTATTATAGGAGTGTGCTATAAGCCACCTGACTGTGCTTCATCGTTCCATACCGATTTGTGCTCTCTTCACGTTGATATGAAAGGTCGTTTTCCTAAAGCCGACATGCTGTTATTTGGCGACTTTAATTTTCCTTTAATTGACTGGTCAAAGTTATCCTCTGGTGGTACAGCAGCATCTAAGCAATTTCTGGAAATGTGTCTCACTTTAAACTTCACACAGTTAGTTGATCAACCAACCCGTGCAGATAATATCCTAGACTTGATACTGACCACGTCACCAGACATCGTAAAATATATTCACTACTGTGAAGGGCTAAGCGACCACAGGCTACTGCATATTACCTTATCACTTCCCGTTATCGTAAATCATCCTACTTCTAAGATCATTCAGGATTATAATAAGGCAGATTATGTATCAATAAACCGCGAGTTGACAACTTTTTTTTACTCTTACGTTGATCATTTTTACCTTAGATCGGTTGAGGAGAACTGGGTGCTATTTAAAACAAAAATAAATGAACTTGTGAAAATATCTTTTCCTACTATCCGTATTCGTACAGATTCGACTAACCCATGGCTTACAAAAAAACTTTGCTTTCATTGCGAAATAGAACAAAGAGACCCTTTGCGAAGGCCAAACGTGTTGACACGACCGAAGTTTAGGAGGCTTACAATTCTTGCCTCAGAGAGTACACCAGGAGCCTTAAGCTGTCTAAAATAAATTCTTCTTCCATGACTTACAGACCATCCTGCGGACAAACCCAAGGAAGTTCTGGAACTTAGTATCACCAAAAACTAATAACCCTATCGTGCATCTTACCCGTGAAAATGGTGACCTCATCCCTGAGAGCGAGTACCCTAAAGTACTAAACGACTACTTTTCCTCAATTTTCACAATAGAGTGCTTAGCCACTATCCCTACTCTCACTGAAGAGCATTACGAGCGAATGCCCCCAATCAGTATAGACCCGGCTGGTATCGTAAACCTAATAGAAAAATTAAAACTCACATCGTCCGCTGGTCCTGACAAAATAAATTCGAAAATTCTTAAAAATACCAGCATTATTTCTAGAGAATTTGTGTCGCTCATATATAATCAGTCCTTATCTGAAAGCCTCCTTCCTTTAGACTGGAAAATGGCAAGGTTGTCCCGGTTTTGAAACAGGGAATCTCTCTGTTTAAATCTCTAACATCTGTCTCATCCAAACTACTTGAGCACATACTTTACTCTCACATCATGACTCACTTAACAACAAACAAATTTTTCTTTATGCATCAACATGGATTCCAAAAAGGACTATCCTGTGAGAAGCAGCTCTGTGACTTCATTCATGATCTATACACTAACCTCGAGTGTCATGCTCAGACAGACGCCGTCTTTCTTGATTTCTCCAAAGCTTTCGACCGTGTCCCCCACCAACTTCTCCTTTCCAAGTTGTCCTCTCTTCACCTTGATCCTTTAGTGTTTGCATAGATACGCGACTTCCTTTCCTCCCGCGTACAGTTCACGGTCATCAATGATCACGAGTCCACTTTAACAAATGTCTCATCTTGTGTTCCGCAAGGGTCCGTTCTCGGGCCTCTGCTTTTTTTAATACTTATCAATGACCTTCCTTCCACCATATTTCCTCTAAAATACGCCTCTTCGCAGACGACTGCGTAGTCTATAACAAAGTAACGTGTGTGCATGATCACAACCAGCTACAGGATGACCTTCTAAAAATTAACCAATGGTGCAACACCTGGTTGATGTCACTAAACAAATCCAAATGTAAATTAGTCCGCTTCACCAGAAAGAAATCTATCCTAGATCATCAGTACTTTCTCGACTCTGACCTAATCGAAACCGTTTCAATGTACAAATATCTTGGTGTAAGACTATTATCAGACCTCTCATGGAATAACCACATTGAAGCCATACATGCTGACTCATCGAGAACTCTGGGCTTCATCCGACATAACCTGTGCAGTGCTCCTCCACTCGTCCGCAAAATGGCGTACGACACGTTCATCAAACCAAAATTAGAATATGCAGCTTCCATCTGGAGTCCACATCAGGCCTACCTCATCAACCACCTGGAAGCAGTGCAAAACCGAGCCGCTCGTTTCATCCTGTCCAGTTACGATTTTTCTGTCAGTGTATCCGCGTTAAAAAGTCAGCTAACCTTGTCTTCTTTGCAGCTCCGCAGAAAACTCTCTCGCCTCTGTCTTCTTCATAATGTCTACTATCATTGCCTTGACCTCAAAAACTCTTTGTTATCACCTCCTGACATAACATCTCCTCGTCTTAACAACTCTTGCACAATCAAACGTGTTTCCGGTTCCACAAACGCATTCAATCAGTCTTTCCTTCCTCAAGCCATCTCCGACTGGAACAGAACCTCCATCGTCACCATCGTGGACCCAGAAGTATTTCTATCAAGCTTACGGATCCATTTTTCTTGTTATTAGTATTTTTTGCCAGTAATTACGATTAATGAGCTTGACCTGGATGTATTAATTATCTTGTTTCATTCTTTTCTTGTTTGTATACCATGTATATACCCCCCCCCCCTTATGTAATGCCCTAACGGGGCCCTTAAGGTGAAAATAAATGAAATGAAATGAAATAATGATCATATTGCGAGCAGAATTGGAAAATGAGTAAGTGGTAAAACTGACACAGTGATGCAGCCGAAGTTTTTCTGAAAGCGGTCATCGTCACCCACTATTGAAACAAACCCAGGTAGCACGCCAGAGGAATGCCCAACTTGGGCAAAGGTCTGGCAAACATAAGGTCCCAACTTTGGCGCAGTTAGGTTTTTGCACCATGGCACTCATCAGTGCCAAAGCAAGGTGCCTAACTATAGCCTTAGTTGGGCGATCCTAGGGCATGCCAAAGTTTGGCTCTTCTCTGGTACGCCAGAGGAGTGCCAAAGTTGGTGCCATACTTGAGCCATAACTGCCATAGTAAATCCTAATCTGGGAATTCGGGGCATTCCAAGGTTTGGCGTTTCTCTGGTCCGCCAGAGGAGCGTCAAAGTTGGTGCCATACTTGAGCCATAACTGCCATAGTAAATCCTAATCTGGGAATTCGGGGCATGCCAAGGTTTGGCGTTTCTCTGGTCCGCGAGAGGAGCGCCAAAGTTGGTGCCATACTTCAGCCATAACTGCCAGAGCAACGCCTAATTTCGGTATTTGGGACGTGCCAAAGTTCGGCTTTCCTCTGGTTTTGGCCCAACGATGCCAGATGAGAGCCTAACTATCAGAAAATGAAGCCTAACTTTGGCACTTGTTTGGCGATTTTCCCCCAAAAATGTCAGATCTCAGCCGAACTACAAGCAAGTAAGCCTAACTCTGGCATATCTGTGGCAATTTTGGCCCAAAGGTGCCAGATGACTGCCGAACTATAGGAAAGTGAAGCCTAACTTTGGCACTTGTTTGGCGATTTTGGCCCTTAGATGCCAGATGTCAGCCGAACTACAAGCCACTAAGCCTAACTGTGGCACATCTGTGGCGATTTTGGCCCAAAGGTGCCAGATGACAGCCGAACTATCAAAAAGTGAAGCCTAACTTTGGCATTTATTTGGCAATTTTGGCCCAAAAATGCCAAATATCAGCCGAACTACCGGGCAGTAAGCCTAACTCTGGCATTTGTTAGGCGATTTAGGCCCAAATATGCCAGATGATAGCCGAACTACCAGGCAGTGAAGCCTAACTTTGGCACTTGTTTGGCGAATTAGGGCCAAAATACCCAGACTCCTGCCAAGGAAGGTCAGGTTTGGCTCTACTTTGGCTTTTTCGGGCTTTTTAATGCCCTAAACTCCCAGACAAAGGCCAAATTTTGGCTCAGAACTCGGTGCTACCTGGAAAAATACTGCCATTTTAAAAAAGTAATTTAGCTGAGCTTATAGGCTACGTATTAAGCAGATCTCTTAATTTTCTGACTTCCGGAAAGTTGTATTTAATTTTTATTCTGGTAGATCAGTGCTATCCCCCGCGTGCCGCGTCAGTTTTACTTTTTTATTAGGCCTATACACGCTTTTATTCCCGAGATCCAAGTACAGCACGGATAATTAAACTAGCTTTCAGAAATGGTATCATTCTGCATTGTAACACTTATTTTTCGTAGCATCAAGGGCAGTGTGAACATCGACAACGCATTGCTGCTTCTCGCTTTTTGCGTTAAAAAAGTTCTTATGTTCGCGTTCCTCTGGTACGGTATGTCGTATAATATAAGCTTTCAAAGAGACATATATTGTTTGACTATGTGAACAATTCAAATATTTCTGTTATATGGTCGTAACTACCACAGAAAACAGTCGATTCCTGCCTGAAATAGTACATTTTCACTCTCAATTTCAGACTATCGTAGCGTCATAAGCAATAAACACATCTCTTACTTTTCTAGTTTCTGGAAAGTAATGTTTATTATTGTATTTGTAACTCAAGGCGCGTGCTCAATCATGCCAAATGTTTTTTTGTTTGTTTGTTTTTATTTTTAGGCTCCGCTATATCGTTTTTTTTTTATCAGAACCAAACACGTGCGTATACCGCCGGATTAAACTAGCTTCCTACAACAAATTATCAATCGGCGTTGTAAAAATTATTTTTCGTGGTGTAGGCAGTCAGATTCTCAAATCTTGGACTGCAAAGTTTCCTCACCGCATTGTTTTTTCTCGCGTTTTCGCGATAAAACACGTCAGCCTTGCCATGCTGGGATCAAATACGCCAGCGTCGGCAGTCATTTACGAAGGATTGATCAACGCAAACATTTCCGCTCGCTATTCATGAATTGCCGCAGTTCGTCAGAATTTAAATGACTTGACTGCATAGTGAAAAAGGCAAAAAAAATAAAACGATGCCGGTCAGTAAATGCAACTTCCATGACGGGGCTCGCCAGCCAGAACAGCAAAGCGCCGATGCCGGCCAGTCACTGAACTTCCATGTAAATACTGGCCATCAAAGACAGCAAAATATCGATGCCGGCCAGCAACTTTTTTGTATTTGTTTGAAGAGCATAATTAGGTGCGAGGTCTTTAACAAAAAGGCCGTGTAGCATAATTTGTAAAAAAATTTTATATTCTCACACTCACATTGCATACCTATATTGATGAAAGCCCTTGAAATTGCGTGCATGTGCACCACAATAAAATGTTGAGCATGAAGGCATTAACAAGGAGACCGCAGGAAAGCTATCAAAGATAGTGAAATGACACTTCCCTATTGTGCGTACATCTTGCTGTGGCATCAAGTTAGTTTTTGTTTTTGTTTGTTTTATGTGGTGAAAATTATATAAAAAAGGTTATTTGACAGTTATCAACAATATATTTTAAAAAATAATTAAAAAATAACAAAACGCAGTTTAACCGTAATATTGAACAAGTATTGCAGAGTGCATAGAAAAAGCTAGATGGAATTAGATTGCGATGACATGCGCAAAAATCGCGTGATGTCGCCTTTTTGGCGCCGCGTATCAGCTCGTTGTCTTCGGCGCTATGAGATCTAATCGATGCAGCCCTTACGGGATCGGGATGGATTGTTTGAAACTTGATGTTTCAACCGTACGCGTGAAAGTCTTCGGCATCGGACGGCTGATCCGATTTTCTTTTGAACAAGATATGCAAAGTATGGTTTGTGCAAAGCGGATATTTTCTGTCTAGACTTCGTCCAATTTGTCTTTGAACCGAATTTGGCAAGGGATGGTTTGTTCGAACCGCTTATTGTGTGTCTGGAATTCCTTCAATTGCACTTTTAACCGGAATCCAAAAGTCACGGTTTGTGCGAACCGGAGTTTGTGTGTCCGGATTTCTTTCACTATGACTTTTAACCAATTAGGAAAATCGCGGTTTGTGAGAACCGGAATTGGTCTGTCTGGAATTCCTCCAATTTGACTTTGAAGCGGATTAGGAAAATCACGGTTTGTGCGAACCGGAATTCGTCTGTCCGGAATTCCACCAATTTGACTTTGAACCGGATTAGGAAAATCACGGTTTCAGCGAACCGGATTAGGAAAATCACGGTTTCAGCGAACCGGATTAGGAAAATCACGGTTTCAGCGAACCGGAATTCGCCTGTCCAGGATTCCTCCAGTTTGACTTTGAACCGAATTCGAAAATTCACGGTTTGTGCAAACCGGAAGCCGCCTTTCTGGTTTGACTCCGGTTTGATATTAGTCCGAATTTTACTTTCCGGACTGATTTCAAACCGTTATTTTTGCTAGGGATACAAGTCTGACGGTCACTAATCTGTACCAATGTGCTGCAATTTGCACCGACGCATTATGCATGTAACACTGTACCCATGTAGTCGTAATAGTCTTCCTCGCCGTCGATCATTCGCTGAAGCAGCCTCACCACCGGCTCGCTCTGGACAGGGGGCAGGTATGATGCCCCATCGCAGTCGTCCCCGTTGGGAAGGCGAGGGGCCATTTGCCACGCCAATGCCCCAACAAGCAGTGACAGGGCACTCACGGGGGAAGGGGGGCATCCCCCTCCTATTGACAGTTTTAAATATGTCACGGCACTGGATAAAATCACTGATAACGCGCACCTAATTCCATACAAAGACAAGGTAAAGGAATACTAGCATGTTTACTTGTTATGTAAAAACCAAAAGACAGCGACTGAATCGTCAAAACAATAAAGTTATGCTTCTGTACAGACAAAACAATCGCTCCCCACACACTCTACAACGTATAGGGGTATATGTTATTTGTATAAGTTTAAGATAAAACTGAGCAGACAGCTATAGAGACAACCAGGAACTCAACTGCACTCGTCACACTGTGTGTATGTTGTGGTCTTGCCATACTCGTTGATCTAGATTCTCAAATTAAATATTGATGGAGAAACTCTGACAATACGAAATGACGCAAGCTGCCGAAAAGGCAGTATAAAAGGCTGCGATAGCGAGATCTGCGAATCGCACTCGTTGAAGTGCTTCGAATGCTCAAAGTAACTTGGTCACTCACCTGTCTTGTGAATTTTTCGCTTCTGGTCCGACTCTTCTTCTTTTCACTTCTGTTTGAGATTCCCCTAACATTTTCTTAGCTGTTTAGAGTCCCGTGGACCGACCCCAGGCATCCAGTTATACTCAGTGCTCAGTCGCTCCCACGTCTCCGCCTTCAGATTTGCTGACGAAATGTCATTTTTTTTACATTCTAATACAGTTTTATGCTTCTGCACATGCCCATTTAGAATATGCTCTTCATCGAGAGTAAAGCGCGGCGCGGATTGTTTGTTAGTTTCCATTGAGAGGTTAGGGAAATCTCAAACAGAACAGATGACGGCGACGACGGCGATCAACTTGAAGCACGCTCCCGAGTCCCGACTACGCTCGCGCGGTGCGAACGTTGCCAGATGAAAACATCATTTTGTCTAAAATGTGCGTGCAACTTTCGTTTTTAAAACATTTATGATAATGGGTTTGACAATTTCTGAGTTCTAAACAAGTGTAACGAAAAAAACTTTACTAAATAATTTGTTTTCTAAATATCAAACAAATTTTAAGTATAAAATAGCACGATACTCTCGCTCCCAGAGGTCGAGTCCCGCGACTGGAAGTGACTTCAATCGGATTTGACAAAGGAAGTGCGCTGGTGGGTCTATGAAATGAAAAAGCCAAATTGAGCGTGTTCAAGTCAAGGCGGGTCTTGAGGCGGTCTTCAGCAAGTAGAGGCGCGGCTTCAAGTTAAGTTACATCTATGAATTTGGCGGTAAGTTATACTTGTGTGGTCTGCGTTCTCTTTTGCAGACCACACACCTATAACTTAACACCTGTAGTGGAGAAATTTATGCCCCGTGACCTCAACACCAATTCAATTCCCCGCTAAATTTAGCAGAGAATTGGATTAGTGTTGAGGTCACGTGACGTCAATTTTCAAGCTAAATCTAGCGGAAAAAATGAAGTTGTTCATGCGTGACGTGACACCAAGTCATGTGACGTCATTTTCGCCGCTAATTTTAACTGGGAAACTAAATTGAGAAAGCAGGCAAGAGGAGGGAATGAAGGAGGACGAGGAGGAGAGAGTACGGAGGAGATGGAGGGGCATACCCTCCCCTCCTCCTCCTCAAGAGCTGAACTGTAATTTCGCATTACAGAGATTTGTAAACGTTTTTCATTTTTTTCTCTTACTTTGTGTATTTTTTGCTTTGGCTTCTTTCTGACTGATAATTTATTTTGACTAATAACTGCGATTTTCGTTGCCCACTCCGTGTTCATTTTGAAAATTCTATATTGGCCCATCTGCTAAGGTTTAAATCTTACTTTTCACAATTTATTAGCTTTCAAATTCTATTACATATGTTTCAGTGTAATAATGTTTTATCTTGTTTTGTGTTGTATTTCCGCGTTTTGCTGTTCAACTACTTTATTTACCCTATTTTACTGTTGTAGATCTTGTCCCCGCCTTTAGTACGGACCCCGTCAGCAAGTAATGAGTTTTGTCCCAGTCACCGTTCCCAACATTTCCAATAAATATTTTAAGAAAAATCAGTGAAAACAAATTTTGCGTGTGCCTGTTGTTTCACAAAACTTTGTGACAATTCATTTCTTAATGAGCAACGACTAACCTCGATTATCGTTATAAGGCTAGCATTATGGCCTTTCACCTAGCATGTTTCTATGATTATCTTGTTATTGTCGGAATCAATTTCATTTCGTCATTTCGAAACTTCCTGATACGAGGTTTACAGTTGCCGCTATTCTTCAATTTAATAAAAAATCATATAATCAGTCAGTGTTATTTATTAATGTTTAGTAACGCTCTTAATTGTGTCCTATAACCCACTTACAACTGAAGTCATATTTGGTACTGGGAGTGTCTAATATATAAAAACACCTGCATACGTAAATATACGTGAATATCTGAAGTTTTGTTTGGGCTTAGTTACACTGTAAACAATTTTTGCCCCATTTTACGGCAAAAGTTGCCGGTTCAATATTGCCGACATGTTTTCCGTAATCCAGAAAATGAACCGTCTGTAAAAACAAGGCATATAATTTCGTAAAATGACTGAACGTTCGTAGCTCACTTTACGAACAGTTATTCGTTTTCCATTTAACGGGAAAAGTTGCCGGTTCAATATTGCCGACATGGTTTCCGTAATCTAGAAACTGAAACGTGCGTAAAAACAAGACATATACTTCGCAAAATGACGGAACGTCTGTAGCCCACATTACGGACAGCTGTCTGTAGGAAATATGAAAGCTGTTTGCACTATATAATGAAGCACTATACCTTTCCGCCTTATATAAGGCGAAAGCTACAAGCCATTCGTACGACGTGCACCTCCGATACATCTGCCGACTCCCCTCGCAGAGCTCTAGCTCTGCCAGGGGTGTCACCTAATGTATCAGAGGTGCAGGATTGGTGCAGATGGCTCGTAGCTATGGCCTTCAAAAAGACAGAAAGGTATAGTGCTTCATTACTTAGTGTGAACAGCTTCCATGTCCAAGTAAGCCGAAGTCACATGAAGCTTTGGGGTACAGATTGGTATGGAGAGTTCATAGCTCCGTCATTCAATATATGCACTTGTATAATTTTTCATCCTTAGACAAAACATACCAGAGTTCATGTTTTGCAAAAGAAAAAGAGCACAGAACCTGTACTACTCATTGCCAGCCTTTTGTTGTGTGAGATCAGCTGTTCCTATACGTGACAGCTGAACAAACAAAGCAATTAAGAAGTTTCGCCACAATACCTTTATTGGAAGAAGGCATGCCTTGCTTTAAGTTTGGAGAAATTTTACATTACAGTTGTCCTTGCGCTGGCCATCTAGATGCCGCTCCATGCTTGTGCTTATAGTTGTCCTTCAATTGAAGACTTCTTCGGTATCTTCATGGTGCATGTAAGGGCTGTTTGAAATAAAGAGCAGTAGAGGATTCAAAATCAGTACACAATCACAACAAATTGTATATGACATACATGGTTAAAGTCGGCAAGCAATGTGCTTACCAACTATCCCAGCTCCCCACCTTTCTACTGTACATGACATATAAAACAAACCTCCCATAAATTGAACCAAAGTAAAAATTTGCATTAAATTGAATACCCAATACAAAAAGTGTTTGAGAAATAAAACAAGCAAATTAAAATTGCACAACAATTCAGTGATATTAAGCACATTGAATTGAGTTTACAGTAGGCTCGCAATAATTCAAACTCGAATATTTAATACTTCCGGTTAAGTCAAACAAATTTAAAAACTTGGGTTGTCCCGCATCGTTTTCAATGTATTCATAAGCCGCTTAACTCGAACGGCGCTTTCGTGTAATTCATACTTTTTGTTCTCGCGGCACCGTTGAGCGCACTTCTTTCTGAGCACCGGAGCACTGCGGAGAAGCAACACCCGTGAGGCTTGCTTCCACTGGTGTTGCTTTTCCGCAGTGTACCGGTGCTCAGAAAGAAGCGCACTCAACGGGGCTAAAGCAGAGCAGAGTTGTATATAGACTGTTTTACTGAAAGAGGGCGAGAGAAAAGGGGAAAGGGCTACTGGCACTTTCCCACTTGCTGGAGCGTTTCAAAGAGTGAAAATCCCGGATGAGAGGCTTCGCTGGTGTTGTGTGTAGGCATTGCTCACACTTAGTTTGCGCTTTCTTCTCCGTTTTAAACTCCCAAACTTAATTAGAGCCACTGGCTTGGATGGCGACAGTCCCCCGGTCATCGGCACATCATTGCTCGGTTATAGGCTGCACGAATAATGACAGAAAGCGTTGAATACTGCTGAGGACCTATGTAGCTTGCATGGAATCCGGCAAGGCGAGTGCGGCTGCAATGTCTTTAAGCCCCATCTCTTTCCACATGACCCCGATTTCCAGCGGCAGTGGCTTGCGTCCCTAAACTGAAAAGACTTTTCCCCAACGCCATCCTCTCGACTGTGCTCGGAACATTTTGTGAATGGAGCGCGCACCGCACTGAACTGCTGTACCGTCAATGAACATTGGGCGCGCTTCGCAAGGTGCGTGCAAGTTTTCTCCTGATAATTGCTGTTTCAGCTTGTAACTTTTTGTAACTGAGTTTATGTTAATATCGATATTTTGAAGAGGTGACAATGACTCGATTTTATTTTCTACAGCACTTAGCTGAAGGCTGATTACCACAGCCGGGTGTGGCTGGAAATTGCAGAAAAGTTAGTTCTATTGCTTTTGCCTGAATCGCGATCTCCTGTGCAATACCAGAGAGCCATGAACCTCTGTTGACCGTCACAATGCGACTGGGTTCTTCTCATTTTCGAAATTAGTACATATTGTAGCTGGAAAGAAACATTCAATTTCTGTTGCTGAAAGTTGAAACATGCTCATGCATTGATGTTTATAAATGTAGAAACATGCTCATGCATAGGTGTTTATAAACGTTTTACTTGAGGATCCCGTGCCAATGAGTGTGTCTTTTGTTGAGAACTGAAAACAGCAAAGTCGAGGTGGGCCTATTGCCGGAGCGAGTCGATCAATGATTCAACAATTCGAAATCGATGCATGAGCATGTTTCAAATTTCAGCAACAGAAATTGAAGGTTTCTTTCTGGCTATATTATGTACTAATTTTGAAAATAAGAAGAACCTAGTCGCGTTGTGGCGGTCAAAATAGGGTCACGGTTCTCTGGTATCGTGCAGGAGATAGCGATTCAGGAAAACTGATAGAACTAACTTTTTGACAATTTCCAGCTACACCCGGCGGTGGAAATGAGCCTTCAACTAAGTGTTGTGGTTGATAAAACTGAGTCATTGTCAACACTTCAAAATATCAATATTAGGATAAATTCAGTTACAAAAAGTTACAAGCTGAAACAGTAATTATCAGGAGAAAACTTGCACGCACCTTGCGAGCGTACCCTATGTTCATCGATGGTACAGCGTTAAGTTCGGTGCGCGCTCCATTCACAAAATGATCTGAGCACAGTCAAGAGGATGGCGTTCGGGAAAAGTCTTTTCGGTTTACGGATGCAACCCACTGCTGCCGGAAACATCCGCACTCGCCTTGCCGGATTCAGTGCAAGTACATAGGTCCTCAGAGAGTATTCAATGCTTTCTGTCGTTATTCATGCACCCTATAACTGAGCAATGGTGTCCTGATGACCGGGGAACGGTCGCCATCGAAGCCCGTGGCTCTAATTAAGTTTGGGAGTTTAAAACAAAGAAGAAATGCAGGCACCCAACACCGGCAAAGCCTCTCATCCGGGACTCACTCTTTCTAACGCTCCAGGAAGGGCGAAAGTGCCGATAGTCCTTTCCCTTTTTCTCTTGCTCTCAAAATGGCGCTACCTACAATAAAACGGTATAGACAGCTTGGTCAATAAAAGGAGCATGCAGAGCCAGGGCGTGCAGCAGACGCAGATAGAGGGCTTGACAAGCTCTCTTGGCCAACTAGAAGCCGAAAAGAATCTCCTAACTATGGTAGCGAGAAACAGTTTTAACAAGTGCGTAAGTGTTAAATGTAGTAACTCTTCATGGTTATGGTGCAGACGATGTTTCGATTATGGTTATGCAAGAAGATGTAAGAAACGAATGTGCCACTTGATTTCTGTTTTACTCAAACGAAGTCTGACCGTTTCGACGGCAGATTCCTGGCACTCGGCACTTGGCGCATGTATTATGTCAATTGTTCTGTTGGTCGCGCATGCTTTTATATCTTCTATATCTTTTTGTATCTTCCACCGTGATGTTGCATGACCGCGATCGAAACATCATGTGCACCGCATTTTCAGTCACCGAGAGTTACTTTGAAGCACTTATTAATTTTGTTTCTCGCAACCACCGCCAGGGTATTATTCGCAGCTTTTGGTTGGCCACAATGCATTTGTGAAAACGCTCTGGAACACGCCCAGCCCACCTTCAGCCAATGGTGCTTCCTCATTTGCCTCGTACACATCCCAATGAATGGTTAAACTCTCTCTATATACGTCTCTGAACCAGAGGACACATGAGCGACAAAAAGGGCAGAGCCGTATATGGGGAGAGTTTGGTCAGTTTATGATCTCGCCGCCGTAACGCTCTCCTCCCGAGTGAGCCAATCAGCATGCGGCGCAGAGCGAGAGGCATGAGCGCATGCGCGTGAACTCCCGGCTGCTCCCAGCTGAGTGGGGAGGGCCGCCATTTCCGTTCCTTCTTACGGCGGAATGCATGGGATCAGCATCTAAATCTCGATTATTTCCTTTTATATCGCTGGCTCTGGCAAGAAAATGATATACTGTTATTCCTGGGTGGGTTAAAAAGCTAATAAATGAAGTTTTCTCGACGTATGGCCACAAACTTTTGTTCAGGCGAAAAAGAAGTCGGCCCGTAGCAGACGACGCGTAGCCTCAGCAGTGCTCTTCTCCGACCAGTCTCTGACAGCGTTGCGAAAAAATGGCGGTCGTCTCCTCTCTGCTCCCTTCTTTCTCTCTCGCTCCTTCGGCGCTCTCTTCCCTTTCATTTACTTTTCTCCTCTCCGGCGCCTTCGTCGCCACACCCACTGGCCAAACTCTCCCAATATACGGCTCTGAAAAAGGGGTGCTGCGCGGCAGTTTCCACAGCAACTTGCGTGGATGCTGTGATGTGGAGGCGTGGCTTTACGTCGCAGCGTTCATGCCAGTTGCTATAGAAACTGCAGCACAATGCCCGTTTTCATCACTCATGGGTCCTTGCTTAATAGTCCATAATAGACAACTTTTTTGCTGGTTGAACAGACTTAATTTTATTTTGAGGTGTCATGTGCTGTCTAAACAGTCCCCGATAAACAACATTCTTGAGGGGTGAATAAATTGAAGTCATAAATTTCACCAATGTTTCATGAGTGGCATACCTGCTTATGATTAGTAGGCCTGTTAGAGGAAATCATCAAATATCTGTTTTTTGTGTGTAGCCATCCATTTAGCAAATCATAATTTATCTTGCAACATATTTAGATGAACTTTTAATAATTCGAGCTTTTGATAATTCATGCAAAATACAAGGCTTCCTGGAGTTTGAATTAATGAGAGTCTACTGTATGTCACATTCAAATTAATAATTTAGCTTTTTGGGCTTAATGGAATCTGAACCTTTCTCCACTGGCAGTGGATTAAAAGCAAAATAGTACAGCAATGTATTTGCTCTAGTTTCGTGCACTGGCACAGGCTTGTGCAAATAAAGGTCTATTCACACGATGCATCCTGTTGGCGAATCTTGTGTCAGGAAACTAGGTTTCGGGAAACAGATTCCTCGTCTGAACGCGACCGAAAAAGTGGCGCGCCTCCGAAAAAGGTGGCGCGTCTTCCTCGCTTCTGGAGCAATTTTTCGCTGAAACCTCACCGAAGCCTGTCAATCACCCGAAGGAGAAACGCGGACGCTGCCAATGGCCGCTCGACTTCGCTATGACGTCTGACCTTCGAGGAGGAGTGAGCTTTTGGAGGAGTCTGATTTTCGGCCGATTCTGTATCCGAGCCAAAGCCGAAAGAAAATAAACAAACATGGCGAGCGGCAAGCGGAGGAGCGGTGCGTACGGGCGACGAGTCTTGGTCCTACTTGGTTGCAGGTGTGTGAACGGCGCCTACAGTACGGGTTGGTGGCGCGGTGCAGATTCATCAATAGTCGCGACGAGTGCAAGCACCGGATATAAACCTGATGACTGGGAATAACTTTCTTTTTTAGCGGTGCAAAAATGTCCGAAATGCTTCGAGATCATCTGCCTGTTCTTTGACGTTCGCGGTCTTTCCCGGGTTCGGCAGGACTAGTAAACCCAGTGAGCCGAATCTGACGAAGTTCATTGAGTGGTATTAATAAAACAGACTGTCTCTTCACACTGTGCGTACTTCATATCATTTTGATGCGAACCGCTTGGTATTCCCGGTGCAGATGACAAGGTTTGGCGAAATTCTCGTGAGTCAATACGTCACAGGTTTCGCGCGTCAAACTCCACGTGTGAACAGGCCCATTTCGCGAAATCTTGGTTTCGCTAAACTGTGGCGCGTTGAAAAGATGCATCGTGTGAATAAGCCTTAAGTCAAACTAGCATCAAAGGGAAGCTGAAGCACTTTTTAAGAAATCTGAGTTAGGAGCGGACTTCCACAGCATTTTGTCCCATGAATTCAGTAATCGCACTATACTTGGGTGAAAGTCAATGTAAACTATATTTATTTTAAAAAGATGTGCAGCGATTGCAGCAGGGCATGCAGAGAATCTCTCTTCCACCTGTAATCTGTCCAAAGCATCGTGAAGTCATTGTTGGCATCCCCAAGTCACCTTAATGGTGAGTAAGGGTTATCGGACCCTGCCAATGACGTCACTTTTGCTAGTTTTTTTTCACCGTTCTCGCGCTCTGCTTAGTTCGGTGTGCCGCAACATGCAGGGCTATGCTGAAATTTTAATGAATGATTTCGACGCTCCTACTAACAAGATTAAAAGAAAATTTAAGACACCATTTTTAAGGTGTCCACATTATAACTTTTTTTTTGTAATTCAAGGACTTTTTTAGTTTTTCTTTAAACATGGTGCCTATAAAGTACTTCATTAACCTGAAATACTATATACGTTTTCACCTCAAGAACCATAGTAAAACAAGATTTCCCACACTAGTGTTAAATTAGAACAATGAGAGCAAAGTTGTTTCATTAAGAGGTGCTCACCTGATATGCATCTGTGGAATCACGCATTGTCTAGCAATGACTAATTCCTCCCAGAACTGAAGAGCTGGCTCTATAAAACGAAAGTAATGTTCACCTTCATGCAGATATTTTGTACAGTTGGAAGAGACAAAAGATATTGTTAAAAATTAGCAACCCTTCTGATGTGCAAACTTTACTGTTCAAGGCTGCTATTAGCAGTTTACGGCACTAGTGCTCAATCAAAACAATTAGAGAAAAGTTGTTTCTTTAAAGTAAAAACATTATCTAAAATTGGAAGTGACTTTTACCTTCAAAGTGCTATAACGCATGAAATGCAGTATTTAAAAGGTAGTTTTTTATTTTGTTCATTTTATTTTAAACTGAATGTGTGTATAGGCCACACGACGTCAGATCACGCGACATCAATTTTTCTGCCAAATTTAGTGGGGAAGCTGAAGTGGTGCATAGGTCACGTGACATAAATCGTTCTGCTATATTTAGCGGGAACCTTACTTTGTCTGTAGGTCACATGACGTCAGATCACGCAATATAAATTTTTCTGCCAAATTTGGTGGGGAAACTGAATTGGTGTATAGGTCCCGTGACATCAATTTTTCCGCTAAATCTAGCGGGGAACCTGAATTTGTCTGTAGGTCACATGACGTCAGATCATGTGAAATATATTTTCCCGCCAAATTTAGCAGGGGAACTGAATTGGTGCATAGGTCAGATGACATCAATTTTTCCGCTAAATTTAGAAGGGAAACTGAATTGCTGCATAGGTCACGTGACATCTATTTTTCCACTAAATTTATCAGAGAGCTTGAAATTGTCTGTAGGTCCCGTGACATCAATTTTCTGCTAAATTTAGAGAGGAAACTGAACTTATGTAGAGGTCACGCAACAACAATGTCCCCACTAAATTTAGCGGCAAAGTGCACGGACGGATGGACAACATTTTGGGATTGGAGGGTAACGTAAAAAGCACCTCATGTTTAAAAAAAAAAAAGCCACTCACCTGATGTGCATCTCTGGAAACAGGCTTTGATTAGCAATGAATTATTGCCCCAGGACCGAAGTGCTGCTTCAGTAATGCTTCCTGCACAAACAATTCAAGTGTAAGAACACAAGCCCCAAAATTTTCTTGCCATCCTCCTCCCCCTACTTTTCTGTGCATCTAATTTATTTCATCCCTTGGCAAATCCTAAAGATTTCGAAGTGCTTATCCTACGTCTTTCTGTTGGAGTCCAGTTCATGTTGCAGAAACTTGGCTGAGTGGGTAACCTGGAGCATTCATTGTTCATCGAGACACTTTTTCTTTTACCCCATCCAGTTCTTGAAAGCAGAAACTCCTCTCCCTTGACCATGGTCATTAAGGACTTTTTACAGATCATACACAGGAGGTTGGCATTGCCAACACAAACTCATGTCTTTACTTTGAGCATGGAATAAATGTATGACTGCAATCTGCAATGTCTGATCTACGGAAAGTTTCTGTTATACCAAGGCTCGTACTATTCCGTTGTCAAAGGAGCAGGCATTGTTTATAAAAACTTCCTTTCATTACAATGTTTCAGAGAACAATTGTTCTTTTTTAATTAGGATCAATTGATCATATTAGGATAATTGTCAAATAATGGCAGATTCACGCGATGGATTGAATTGCAATTTTCATCCGTGGACCGTTTGTCAAGTTACCATCAAGTCGGCTATTCCTCCGATTTGCACCTCGTCAGCGGACGCCGAGACTGTAAGGGCAAAGTGCCCTTTCATGCCCAGATTTTTAGCGGGTGAGCAACAGCAAAAGCGTTTACGGTAGAGTACCAACAGCACAGCAATATTTTTGTTTTCGAATGAGCCAAACAAAGATAGTGCACCACTGTATTTTGTCCATTCGCTGTTTTATTGTGTCGAACCATTCTTATTTTCCACTCGTGAAAGAAGCTGCAAGAACTTTGCCCAGCTGACAAGCCGCAGGTTCTGGTACTCCTCCGGGTCGGTGTCAAGAAGCTTCTGTCAAAACTTGCCTAGCAAGCTGCAAGCTTCCCTGCACGTCTACCCAGTTTTCCACCCAGCCAAGACCTTTCTTACAGCTGTAGTGTGCTGAAGAGTGGTGCACAAGCAAGCAGTGCGTGAAGGCATTTCCAAATGCCCCTCCGCAACCCCAGGACTTCATCACTTAGACGCTGAAGCCTCCTGGAGCAGGACGATACTTGTGTCATGTGGTTAGTAAAGCTAGTGGCGCTTCACGCTAAGCCTGTCATGATGCTTTGTCTCGCTCGGTATGTAACAGCAGCACACAACGATACTTTTTCATGATAGCACAGTGATCGTAGTCGCAAACATCACTTCTGACCTTGGAAAACGGTGCCACAGTGCGATGTTGGCGTTTTGCGGAATTGCAGGGCCGCGAACAGGTTCAGTTTGTCCTCGCTGTCATCTGCTCGTCTCCTCCGTACGGATGTGCTTGGGGGACTGATGTTCCGTCGACGTCTTGTCACTTGATCAATTTATCTGCGGATAAGCTCATCATGTGAATCGGCCGGCTGCACTGACTTAAAGGGGTTATGACATGAAAATTAAACGGATATATTATTCTTGAAATGGAATGCTCATAGACTACTTAGTATATACACCAAGTTACGCAATTTTAGAGCTCTGGTAATTGCACTATTCAATTTACGAATTTTTATCATTTTTGATCTGGTGACGAGGCAACACTGCCCAAGTTAGTTGCACTATGGTGCCCATAAAGCACGTGACCATGAACGCTCTCTCATTCTAGGCGCCCCCATGATCGCCCAAGCTCTCCTCGCTGCGGTATGATCAAAACCGCTCACGCAACTCGGTAACCCGAACACTTTTCTCGCTCTCGCCCCCGGCCTGTTGACCTTCCACCCTGCATGCGCCTGCGAGATATTCCCGGGCGACAGTGACCACAACGACTTCGTCCGTAACTCGCCGTCACTGGAGCTTGTCGCCAGCGGGTCGCAATCAAAATGAACAGCTTCCAACATAACTTGATAGCAATCACTCTCATCGCTGCTGCAATCAATGTCGAACACTTTGACAAGGCGAGCGATGTCGTAGACGTAATCATCACGAACCGCATGCTCGAAACGTGGAAGGTAAACGAGAAAGCTGAAGCTCGAGGCGCCAAGATAGCCAAGTCTGTGAGTGCGTGCAAGGAGACATCGCGCTGGAGGCTGGCTACGTAGCCAGCCTCCAGCTCTGCCCGGATCCGCCCCTCCGAGGGATTCACATATAAGTGGATTTATCCACGAAACTATCGCGCCATTTTCAAAACAAATTTAGCAGGATTACAGGAACATACAATGGGTCCTAGCAGTATAGTTATCTCATATTGTATTTTTGGCGTGTCATTTCACGCCAAACATTTCTGTTGAGGTTGCCTGCATGTCATAAAAGTGTGTCTCGTATCCAATTCGACATTTTCGAAGGAACAAGAAAACTGCATATTAATGTCTCACACCGTTTACCTTAACCCCTTAACCGTTTCTTTTTTCTTCAGTTTTTGATCCCAAGTTGCTTTTTCCTATTTTTATTGCACGTACGGCCCAAGCCGCACATGTCTTCACAATCGGTCGCCATCCTTAAAAATGTGTACAATAAATAAATGTGTGCTGCCATCTCTGAGCAGCACCGCAATTTACGCTCGGAACAAGCCTGGGATGTCCAAAAAGAGCCAAGGGGCGCAGTAGAGTGCGTGGATGATCTACACTCATCCTAAATGGTTTAGGAACGGCCCTAGGTGGACGAGCTAGGCTCGTTCAAAATGGTTAAGGGGTTAAGATGCACCAGCACCTTCCACGTCGTTGAATCTTATGTAGTAGTATATGATTCTAAATTATCAGACTAGGTTGCAGAAAGTAAAGAGTAAGAGGAGGACGGGACGTCATATCTTTTCAGGTTCTCATTTTTCGTCAGTCCTGTATTAAAAGTTTTTCATAGTAGAAATGACGGTTCTATTTTAAGTACCCTTCTCTTTCTCACAATCTCCTCCCTACCAACTTAACCAGCAAAGTAACCCCCCCCCCCCGCGCACACACACACATACACAACCCACAATAGAAATTTTTGGATACAAGATGCCATGAATGTACTGTGCATGTGAACCAAGCTGAAAACAAATTTGCGGTCTGAGGGAATAAAGAGTAACAAAACTGACAAACATGGCAGTGGCATACTTTTCGCTTTTGCACATGTACAAGAACCGCTAATTTCTATTAGAAAAGCAGAAAAGCCCGAGGCTATCAGATTGCTCACCGACAGCAACTACCAGGAAGAGAAGGGGGGGGGGGATGATTGTGAGGGCAGCTGGTCTCCTCTAATGCTTGTGCTTTCCTGAAAGTTGCAAGTAAGACTTTGAAAGAAAAACGACCCAAACTATTGCAACAAAATATTCTTTAATTTCATTTCTCATACCAAAAAGGTTGGTATGAGGAACTTTGCCCAACTGACACGACGCAGATTCTGGTACTCATCTGCGTCGAAAAGCTTCTGTAAAGACGCGTCTACCACGCCGCAATCACTTTGAATCTCCAATCAACCTTTCACCCAGCAAGACCTTTCTTGTGGCTGTGGTGTACTGAAGGTGCGAGTGCAAAGTGAGTGAAGGCATCTCTAAATGCCCCTTTGCGAGACCAGGACTTCGCCCCCTCCACGCCAAAGCCTCCTCGAGCAGGACCATGCTTGTGTCTCTGCCATGGCTTGGTTTAGTAAAGCTAGTGGCGCTTCGCACTAAGCCTATCATGGTGTTATGCCTCATTCCGCACGTAACAGTGGCGCACAGTTCTTGTTCAAAGCAGCAAATGTCGATTTCGATCTTGGACAACAGTGCCACAGTGTGATCGTGCAATGTTAGAGTTTCGCGGCACTATGGGGTCGCAAACCTGTTCGGCTCGTCCTGGCTGTCATTTGCGCGTCTGCTCCCTCGTGTGGATGCGCTTGGGAGATGGACGAACCGCGGACATGATCAATCCGTCTGTGTATCAGTTCGTCGTGTGAACCAGCGATCAATGAAGAGTGCTGTTCATTTTGAACTTGATATAAATAGCCCTTTTGCGAAATTCCCCAAGCGCCCCGGCCCGCACGTGAGAAATTGTGGGAGAGACTGTCCCTCACCTTTAAAACACCTTTTTTCTGTTTCTTTTGTCTCTAGTCAATGCGCGTTTTTGTTTTTTCTCCTAACCTTTACAATGAAGTACTGCCAGAGGGTTAGTACATAAGTGCAACATATACAGAATTTTTTTATAAGAAGTCAGTGCCCCAGTCGTGAAAGAACTTGTTTATACTCTTCGCAAGCAACATCATCAATACAGACCCTACTTCTAAAGGCGCACGTCACGCAATGTTTCGAGTAGTTTCCGAGGACGAAAATCGAACTTGAATTCAACCTCCCACAGTAGAAGCGAATACAAGGGCCAGCACGCTAACGGGTACCTTTAGCAGTCATGGGTTCCGCAAAACACACCGCCTAGCTATGTGGTACCAAGCCTCCACCCGATTTGCAGAAATCAAGCCTTGTCCACCGATCTACGATAAAGCTCCCTGATACACTCACCAAGTGCCTCGCTCGGCCCCCCTTGCCTCCGGTGGGACCATGGGCGTCGCCAGGATTTTGTCTTGAGGGGGGCAAACTAACCGCTCTTTTTGGGCGTGTGCGCTCAAGGGGAAGGGGGGGGGGGATCCCACAGTAAAATACGAAAGAGCTAATTACAGCTTGCAAGATACACATATATATTATGAAACAATTATTTTAATAAGCACACTACATCAGTAATTTCAAAGTAAGAAAAAAAAACGTTTTTATAGATATGTTCAGGCACAGTGAAAAAAAAAAGGAATTTAGTCTATGACGGCAAAACAACAAAACAGTCCACTTAGTTTATAATTGTCTCAGAGATAAAAAAGCACAGAGATTTTATAGACAAGTATTGGCATCATATATGTACCGTACAGAATAAAATCGAAAAAACAGTGCACGTAAGTCACACGCACACATAACAAATTGTTGCATATTTAACAATATTTGACGTTTGTACACGTTTTTAAAAGCTACCCCAAGTTGGCCTATGCTCACATTTAAAAGTCTAATTTTCTGCACAAAATTGTCTTCGCTCGTAATATTAATTCGAAGCATTTGCCGGGTTGTGGTCCGTGGAACACATCTGAAAGCTCTGTTAACTGTGTTGGAAAGCTAGCACGGCGGAGCTACCGCCGGAGAGTTAGTTGCCATTGTAACTTTCCGTATTTCCTCGACGCGGGTTCCCTTAGCCTGCAATGCTCGCTCTGTCTCCTTTCAGAACTGGAGTAAAGTTTTAACCCGCTGGTTCTTATCTTTATATTGGTTGTTATATATCTGATCAAGCTCAGCTTTGCATGAACACTCCCACAATTAAAGACGAGTTTGACATGCCTGTGAGAGTCGAGTTGAGGGCAAAGCCAATGTTTAGCTGGCTCTCTAAAGCCGGAGGATGCTCAGGAGTGACGGAGACCGCAGGTACATCGATGGGTTGCAGGTCATGACACGGCTCTGAGGTCACGTGCTTCTTCGTTGCGCAAGATGGATTGTCATTATCACTGTCAGCTTTCCGTTTAAAAAAGCTTCTGATGTCTATTTTCACTCTTGACCCATATCAGCCCACGGTTATATAAAAAAATGGGATTGGGTGCGGAGTGTGGCCCTTTCAAGCAACTGGGCCAGGAAGAGAGCCAGCAACAGCAAAGTGTGCCACCCTGTCACAGATATTCGACAGTGTCACGCGTGTGAACACGGTGGTGTCAACGAGGACGGTCCGACATGCCTTTCCCGCGTGAGTTATGGCCGGGGGGTCTCGTTTTTGACATGGTGCGAACAGAGTTTCGCAGAACTGCATTGTCCAAAAGAGGACACCTGGCCCCGATTTTGATCCCCTCTTTTCCTTTCCCATGACCGCAACATGCTACAAGAAAAGGAGAAGAAAACCCCAAAGGCACATATACAAAACAGAGCACTGACGTGAGCAGTGGCGTAGGCAGGGGGGTGGTTTGGGGGGTCGAAACCCCTCAAAATGCCAAAGCTACCCCCCTCCCCCTCTTCCCTCCCGGGGCCCGCTCGCTCCACTCCTTACGCAGACGGAGCGAAGGGCTCCGAGCGCGGAGTATCTCCAACTCGTAGCTACGCCGATTTGTTCTGTTGGGCTTTTTGGAAGAATCCCGCTCTGTATAGAAGACGCTCTGTTTTGGGGGCATTTTACTGACTTTCACCCCGAATGCGTGTGATTCATCACAGCACAGGACTGCGGTGTTCTCGCAAGTCGGTGCTTCCTTATTTATTTTTTTTTTTTTTTTGCAGCTAGGCGCGGCTGATCGCAACTGACCGAGGGGAGACCTTATTCCTTTTTGTGTTTATTGCTGAAGGATCCAAGAAAACAAACGTGCGTGGATTTTATTTTTATGATTGTTTTCGGTTTCTCCGCTTGCTAGAAAAGCTATGGCGCGACGTCATTCGATCCCCCGTACCCGAGAAAGCTGGGGAAGGGAGGGGGGGGGGGGGGGTAGGCACTCTGGCTTGAGGGGGGCAAGTGCCCCTTTTGCACCCCCCTGCCGACGACCATGGGTGGGACCTTTGCCTCTGGCTGCGTTCCCACAATCTGAGTGCTCGTGCAGTGACAGGTCGGTTCTGTTACTTCCTTGGCAAAAGCTCGAGGGTCATCCAATGCGGAAAGCACCTGTGCGACAAGGAACCGCACACGTTCGCTTTCACGCTGACTGCACACACAAGAACACG
>JABSTQ010004218.1:0-45543 GCA_013358835.2 Ixodes persulcatus
GTGAAACAGTGAAAGGATATGACTTAAAACTGGTTAGATTTTAGTCCTGGTGAGGGCGTTGAGAACGAGTGCTTTCTCAAACAAAATGCGATGGGGGAAGGTAGCTGACGTAGGTAGATGCTAAGCATGATGATTTTGCCCAAGCCTCGGGTAAAGTCACCATGTTTAGCTTTCCCGGATGCTGACTGGACGCTTCACAGGTTTCTGCTATGGGAGCTTTGTCGACAAATGTTAAACTTTTCATAGTTGACGTGTTTGTCCTGAGATTTTCCTTACACACTGGTAAATTTCAGCGTCTGTGCGGCAACAGAGCGACTCAAAAGTTGCAAACAAAGCACGGGTTGTCTTTCGCGTCCTTTATAGAATAGTTCAGGCTTGCAATTCTAGCTCGTGTTTTATTCCGTTGCCTGTAAAACGCACTTCTAACAGAAAGAGAAAAAAAAAAAGGCTGTTCGGGTCCTTTTTGCGAATGACAGATCGTATCAGACGAAACCCCGTTTTCTGCTCTCACTCCTCGGCTGAGCGAGGCATGACGGATTTGCATTTTAGTGCACGCTCGGTGTCCTCGGTGCAGCGAGTGCACGCACGCGTGGAGTGCCGACGACGAGACGAACTCAGAGAGTGCAGTCACTCGTGGAATGCGGGCCGAAACGAACCCGCTCCACGCTGCGTGTGGGCACGGGTGGGCACGAGTGCATTGAAACAAACTCGCTATCAGTCCAAAACCCGGCACTTTCCACTGTTTTTACTGCATCTCCATTGTGTTCACTCCTGTAAAGCCCAGCGACGAACTGCTTAATGCTACGTGTCGCTGCGATCCCAGTGGTGGGACAGCACCATAGGGAATACGGCAGACGCCTGATCTCATTACGCTCGTTCTGTAACCGGCCAGTCGAAGGAAATAAACCTAGCTTGGGGTTCCGAATCCGCGACCAGAGTGACGCGTGTGTCCTTTTTGTCCTTTTACCTTCTTCCAAGTGCTTTTGCTACCAACCACCAAGGTCGCGGCAAAACGTAACTTGAAGCAAGGACTTCCGTTGCGTCGTCCGTTGCCTTTTTGAGAACATCTAGCTGCACCGCGCTCCAGGCGCCATCCTGCCTGAATCAAGCCTAAACAAGATAAAGCTTCAGAGCCCCACCGAAAGATGGCGCCACGTTACCAACGTATCGTCTGCTATCGACGCATCTTCTGAGAGCTGGCCTGGCAAAACCTATTTTGCGCAAATATTATTTTTGTGGTTCCTTTTCGCCACTTTGGCTTTATACCTACTTTTTTTTTTATAACAACTCGGAGGAAGACCTTCTGCGGGGGACGAAAGGCATCGTTCGTTTCGAGCTGCTTCTCGGTCGCTTCTTAGCGAAGACATTTCCGGCTGCTGAACCATGAAGAAGCTCTCTGACGCTCATAGCCTGACCAGGTAGGTTATCTGCTTTATGGTTTTGCGCAAGAAAGTCCCCTGTCGAAGTTGACAAACCCGCGTTGCTTTAAAAGCGGTCCAAGGGGCGTTCGAAGTGCGCTTCAAAATCTCTCCCAAGGCGCTCGCTTAAATTTTACAAAATGTGGCGCTGCACTAGTTTTTGCGTGTATTTTGTGTAACAATAACACACAATAAATTATGTTTTCTAACGCGGAAACTTCACCTCCCCGCGTAGCGTTGTTACGACCTAATAATATTTACTTTCGTAGTTAAACTCGCTTCGATAAAGGTAAGTACTAGAATCGGATTTTGCCGCTTGAATAATAGGGTCAGTTTGCAGTAATGTGGCGCCAATATTAAACATTCAATTGTACATTACGTTCAAGCCTGACATGGTCTTCTGGTTATTCAGGATGCCATGCGTTACAACGCGAAAATATTGCGATTTAAAATTACATTATGTCGTATTGGAGTTTTATGGGTACTTTTTTTTCCCTTGGGGTATATACATTTATGTTGGTTACAGCAGGTTTGAGAAGTTTAGATGCGCGAAACACCATGACGCACACGCCGGTGCCCCTATTGATCTGTTTATCCCGCCCATTTCGCGATCGCTCTAGTTCGATCAGTTGGCGCAATCGATGAACAGACCCAGCGCTTATAAGTAAACCCATAGGTAGACGGGTGACCGTTAAACTATTAGCGCGGTTCGAATGTGCAGTATATTCTGCAAACCACTGCCGCAGAGAGAAACATCTAAACATCTTTACACTCTCCTGATGGTATTGCTATATCAGTAGCCCTGTAGTAGTCTGGAGAGTTTGTGATATTTGGGCGTGCGGATACGAAAGCGAAGCCTGCTTCGGAATTGCTCCTAGACACAAGTAATTCCCAAAAATATTTTAAGTGCCTGAATGGCAGACGTAAGTCACCAAATTAACTTCCCCCGAGGAAAAAAAAAGATACCGCTATATTTACGTAATGAGGATCATTTTGGGTGAGGAGCGATTCTGATAGTTTGGCACGTCGTCCGGAAATGGCAGCACTAAAATGAAGCACGCTGTGACACTCGAATTGAGTCCCGCAATTTAAATATTGCGCGATTTTTATTTTTATTTGTTGTTTCTTCGGGGGTTGAAGTAAGGGGCCGGACCGGGGGGGGGGGGGGGGGGGGAGAGTTTTTTTGGTAACGTAATTATTTTATGCAGTCACCTCAATTTTTTTCCAGTGCCATTATTAAGTAAATATGCATCCATTCAAGCTATGCCGACGAATCGCACTGTTACAGGGGTACGGAAACCAAATGGTTGCCCTTATTGTTTCGTTTAGGTGTTGCCCATATTGTGCCGGCAGCCCAGAAACATTAGCCTAGACTATTAGCGGCGAGATGTTTTGGTGGCGCCCTCCTGTGGTTCCCCCTTGTGACGTCATTACCTCGCAAACAACAAGTTCGATGGTGTTTGTTAGTAGCATGGTGGAAGCTTGAAATCCTTGCGCTCTCAAAGGAACACTGCCAACACCGTCAAAATTAAAGTTCTTTCATTCCTCTTATTTCCGTCGATGATAAATCCCCTTTCCGACGTCATAGTCAGCGTTCGGCCAATCTTGGAAGGCCGACCACAGCGACGCTTTCGGTCGCGCACGGGGCTAATTGGCGGCGAGATGTTTTGGTGGCGCCCTCCCATGGTTACCTTTCGTGACGTCATTACCTGGTGAACAACAAGTTTGAAGGTGTTTGTAAAGAGCATGGTGGAAGCTTGAAATCATAGAACTCTCAAACCAACACTGCCAACACCGTCAAAATTGAAGTTCTTCCATTCCTCTTATTTCCGTCGATGAAAAATCCTTTGCTGACGTCATAGTCAGCATTCAGCGTATCGTGGAAGACCGATCACAGCGACGCTTTCGATCACTCACGTCGTCAATACTCTATTTCACCGTATCATGTACCCCAGGAAAGGCTACAAGCGCGAGCTCCTTGCTCTGGGGCAGATGTCGGCGGCACAAGCTCTCGTGCATTAAGGGCAGCTGCCAACGCTATGAGCTCGCGCTTCTAGCCTTCCCTGAGGTACAACATAAGGTGAAACAGAGTATAGTGTTTCTGGGCTGCAGCCAGAGAAGTCAAGAAAACTAATTTTAAAACGAACCCAAAGATCTCAAAATTGCGTCTGGTGGCGGTCTCTGAAGCTCTGTTGGAAAACCGTCCCGTCGTGATTACCTAAGAAGCAGCGCCAGTTCGCGGCAGTATGGCTCGCTCGTGGAGTTACTTAGTCCTGAATATTACTTGACGGAGAACGCTAACGTGTTTACTATACTCCTTTCACCCATAAGCTGAGACTGCAGCCAAAGCTACAAGCGGGAGCTAGCCCGCGCTCTTGGCTTTGAGACATGCATTTCTAGCGCAAGCGGTCGTCTTACGGCAGAGCGCTTCAAAACAACGACCTCGAGCTCTCGTCTCCAAAGTGCTTCAGCAACGTGCATTCCACACCATCAAGATCGCCGTTCCTCGCAGACGTTAGGTATGAGCTTTATCTGAGGGTACGGGGACCTTTGCCAGGCCAACCGTATACTTTTCCCCCGGATGCGCTGGGAATAACGCACTCAAATATTGCACTCAGTGAATATCTCGTCTCCGCTGTTTACAAAAATCACAGCCCACACGTGTTAAATCACACTCCAGCCAGCGCAGCCAGTCAGAAAGTGCGCGTGTGTAACACACAAACAGTGCAACGAACGCGCTCTTATATGCCTTTATGAAAAGGCGTGTGTACATAGCTCGCAGGTGTCGCCATTCCTGGGTACTGACGTTTTTTTTTGTTTTGTTTTTTTTTCCTACTAACTGGTTCCCTCGAGCTCCTACTTCCGCGGTGTAAAACTAACACGGTGAACCGAACGATCGTGGCACATAAAATACCGGCATGGCCGCAAATGATGCTACGGGCAAGCTATGTGTAGGACGTAAAGATTTGGGATATTACTACTACGCGAGATTGTCACGCGTTGACGGCACCAAGCGGCAACGCCCGTAACTACAGTATCCTTCGCCGTGCAGGAACTATTGACGTCACGAGCGCTGCATTGAGCTTCTCGCTGGCCGACTTTGAAGCGAGGGGCAAAGAGCTCGCGCTCACGTCATTTCGTTTCCTTACCCCTTTAGAAGCTCCTAAGCGGATACTGCACCGTGATGCACTCGGAACATTACTATACTTCGTTTCACCTTATGTTGTACCGCAGCGAAGGCTAGTAGCGCGAGCTCACAGCGTTGGCAGCTGCCCTTGGTGCACGAGAGCTTGTGCCGCCGAGATGTGCCCTAAAGCAAGGAGCTCGCGCTTGTAGCCTTTCCTGCGGTACAACACAAGGTGAAACGGAGTATAATCGACCTTCTTTTCACCGTCTTAGCTAGTGACGAGGACATATTTTAGTATTAATTAAATTGCGGTAAATAAATCACGGTTATTTGAATACGGTTTCAGTCAATCGTCATTGTAATTCCTCACGTTTGTCTTAAAAGAGCTGTAATTGGGATTTAATCACTTTTTGGCAGTAGCAATTGTAGTAAGTGCCTCACAACTATAGCTATCTTTACGGTGATTTTGTAACGCTGGAACCCGTTCCTTACAGTTATTTGGAAGAGAATAGCGCTCGGTGCAACCGCATTTATTTACGATCTTTTTTTATAATTTCACCTCTCTTATTTTAACTGTAGTGATAAACAACTTTGAACTATCAGTCTTATTGATCTTAAATAATAATTTAAAAAACAAAAACGTCATCGGGGGTGCTCCCAGCTCAGTTTTATAATATAGTCTCAATAAACTTGAAAAAACAAAAGCACCAAAAAGTGACGAAAGTAAAACACCGCATCATAAATGCCCGAGGAAATAACCGATACATTCTTAATAATATTTCTACGTATTGTGAAATGAGCGTCGGACAAATCGAATTGCAAAAGTAATGATAAGTACAAGGGACTCTACGAGTAACGGATGATTAGCATTCATTACTTTTTAGCAACCTTAATTCTCATTGAAAGTTACTACTTTTGAAGCTGGGTAAATTGTAATTTATATATTTTTCAACAATTTTTTTACTCACATTCGTTCGTTCAAATTCGTTCATGATCGATTTTTACTCCAGATATAATTTCGTCTTAAATAAAATCAACACATGTGCGCAAGTTGTCTAAACCCCTTCGACGGATTTTATTTAATGCGTGTACAACTCTTGTAACCTCATTAAGCTTTTTGTTACCTTCAGACTCGCAAAAATTGGCATAATCAACTTTAATTGCGAGGTTGGAAAAAGTTTTTCGAATGTGAACGTCGTGGAAACCATTTATATTAATATTTTAAGCCTGAGAAATTGTTTATCTTTTTTATATTGCAGGATTTTTTTTTTCTTGCTCGCTTTCTTTTGCGTTGTTTAATTACCATTTGGTGTTCCTGATTCCTAAAGTCATTAGAAACTTCCTGTCTGTTTTCTTTGAGAAGTCAATGTTTTCTTCATGGGGATTAGAGGAATGTCCGCATTGCGCCCACTTATTTAATGCACCGTCGGCTTCGACGAATTACAAAATATCCCGCGTAAAATCAAGTAGTTGTTGTTTTTTCGTAAAAGCAGCATTCAAGTAAAAAAAAATATTTCAAAGAAATATATTTCTTTTAAGCTCTCCTGGAAATTACGTTTCTAATTAATTTCCGAAGAAAAACGCCAAAGGAGCATCTGACTTTGTTTTACGAAGGATTCTGGAAAACACTTCCCTTCTTCACGGGTGACAAACTTTGATAATTGCAATTTTCTTTTATACACGAATAAAAGAACTTTCATTCCAGGGACTTTGTGAAATAAAGCCTTGGCTTCAGTTATGAGTTCTAACCTTTATTTAAGTCGAGAACTTCCTTGGTGAAGTAGATGTACCGTTAGAATTATTATAACGTACGCTAGAGGTTCAGCTGGCGCTGGCGTGCTTTTGCAAATTAGCAGACAGCAATCAGTCCAGAATTGACTTCCGGTAATTCATTTGTACGGGGGAAAGCGGGTGCATTTGTTCTCTGCACTTGATTATAACAGCAAATATTACGAATAATTATAACGCAGTAAATAGCTTCGAAATTTTCTCAATCATTTAAATTAAAATATTGGTAGGCTATAGGGTTTTTCTTCCAAATTCATTGAATTAAACACCGTGCTGAATCAGCTTCAGAGATGCATTTATGTGCACTTACGGGACACTGTTGGCGTGAACACGGCGTCGGCGCTTTTCTGCAGGGAGGATTTGCGTGCCAAACGAACGAAGAACATCTAGAAAACCAAGAGAGACGGCAAGAACTACGCAGTAGCACTGGATCAGTAACTCACCGTTGATGTAGACGATCAGCTTAAGGCCCGTTCACACTCTTGCGACCGAGTACGACCGAGAGAGACGAGATCTGTTAAAACCTCTTAGGACGAGGGAACACAGCGGCATTCTGGCGCCATCTATGCGGTGACCTTGGAACTGCATTTCACAAGAGCGAAGGTTTTGCGGGATTTCCGAGGTGAAATGTGCGTAATATCTATAAGAACGGCTCGTTCATAACATTGAAAAAAGTTTTTCGAGCCAAGAAAGAAAGGATATTGCGCAAGAGGAATAGAAAATATGCCGGACAGCCAAGTTGCAATTGCTACCCAATAGATGGCGCCAGTGTGTCCTCTGGTTGTAAGAGGTTTAAAGGAACCCAGTTTTAAGAGGTCGAAGAGTGTGAACGGGCCTTTAAAGTGAAGGCCAAGTAATATAGTCCGATTTGCAAGCAATAAATAATTATTGCTTTATTCTCTCTGCTCATCATGCATATGTGCGTAGATGCTTGTTCTGTGTTCAAAACATTACTCGCACGCTCGAAATCTTTTAAAATAGCTAGAAGCCAGAGCACAAGTTCCTGGTAAAAGTTGCCCGGCATAATAAGTATTAGAACGAAACACCTTTCATGGCCCACGTATGGCATTTTGTATGTTTTGAATGTTTTTAAGCGCTTGATCGTGAAAATGCACTACGGGGTTATTTTTATGAAAGGACATTCATATTCGCAATATATAAGCGTCACCGGAATGCTGACGAAATACACTCTACATTTCTTTCGATTGTTATTTTGCTTAGGATCGTCGCTACTTTATACACACGTTCTATGGAACAAGAGGTTTGGACCTTAAATATAGCGAAGTTTAACATCGTTTAATGATGAAGAAAAATACTTTAACTGAAGCAATTGCACTTTTAAAATGTTAACAAAGTTGCCTATTATTCGCTACGACCTAAGTAACGAAGGTGATTCCTGTTGTTTTCCGGCAAAGACACAATGCACGCGCGTTGTTCCATAGGAATGCACAAGAGCACTGCAAAAGTAGAGTTGTTCTGTGCTTCAATTTGCGTCCCGGAAGTCGCATAGACACCAGAGCCACTTGAACCTCTAGCCTGGATTATAATAACTCTATGGATGTACCAGTTTATTTAACTGACCCTGTAATTGTGACGTCACTGCTTCAAACAAATCGTTGCTAGGGGCGTTGTTGCGAACGAGTACATGGGTCTGGATTTTGCTTCGAAAGAGCCATCGTTCAAAAATCAGACCGAGAATTTAAACCTCTAAAAATAATAGATATGAGAAGCATTGATTTCTCAATTACCACGACACAAGTTTGCCGAGAATCGGCTATTTATGGAAAATTGGCGACTGCAACTTCCGGTCCTCGAGACGTCTCGAGACGCCTGCTGCAGACGACGAGCGCATACGGAATGACTGAAGTGTGCCATCTGACACTGTTTGAATTGTTTTCATAATGATTCAAATAAGAGTGAGAATAAGAGTGAATGTTCAAAGTTTCTTGAAATGACCAGTTATTTTCAATTTTTTCAAGTTGTCACAACTCCAACACGTGGTGATGCAGTTTTAGATTTAGTTTTGACAACTCATCCTCAGCACACTTCGGTTAATGTTATTGATAAAATAAGTGATCACTGTCTTGTGCACTGTACTTTTTCTTTGCTTGTTGAAAATCGTGATTTCTTGGGAAAACAAATTTTTGATTATAAGAGAGCGGATTTGGAGTCTCTGTTGTCCAGGTTGTCCGTGTTTTCTAGATCTTTCTTGAGTCTTTTTGATGAGCGTTCTGTAAATGAGAATTGGGTACTACTTCGGGATGCACTGCATGAATCTCAAACTGCCTGTATCCCTGTAGTAAATATTGCACCTTGTATACGTTCACCGTGGTTTACAAACAAAATAAAACGAAGCATCCGGAAAAAGAAGCGCTTATATAGACGTGCGAAGTACACAAATAAGGAGGAACACTGGGACTCCTACCATGCGCATGCTTCAGTTTGTAAGAAACAAATTGAACTAGCCAAGCAAAGTTTTTTTAACGTTGATGTCGAAAATATGTTGCGGACAGATCTGAAAAAATTTTGGAGGGTAGTAAATCCTAAAGCTGCCAATGTACTTCCGTGCTCTAGTACAGATAGTGTTTTGTTTGATGATTCCAAACTGGCTACTCAGTTTAACGAGTTTTTTTGCAGCGTGTTTACTGAGGAGAATGACATTTCAGATTCGGCTGTACTACAAATGTCAGTCAACAGCAATATGGAAGATATAGTTATTTCTACTCATGGAGTTGAATGTGCAATTGATCGACTACCTACCAACTCTAGTCCGGGTCCAGATGGCATCTCTACCAAGTTATTAAAATTAACCAAACCAATATCTGGTCGTCTTCTTGGAAGGCTGTTCCAACAATCACTCTCCACAGGTGAATTACTGGATGATTGGAAAAATGCTCGTGTCGTTCCTACTTTCAAATCAGAAGATAAAAACGTATTGAATAACTACAGACCCATTTCACTCACCTGTGTTTCATGTAAGCTTCTAGAACACATTATATCATCTCAAATCATGACCTACTTATCATCAAATCATCTTCTTTTCACAAACCAGCACGGCTTTCGGCGTGGTCGTTCGTGCGAGACACAGTTGTTCGAGCTAGTTACGGACCTCCATAACTCTGTCCACTCGTCCAAACCCGTTGATGCTATTTTTATTGATTTTGCCAAAGCCTTTGATCGCGTTCCCCACAAACGACTAATACATAAACTGAATAAATATAACTTATCCACCTCCGTCGTTAAATGGATAACAAACTTCTTAGCTAATGGACGCCAGTCTGTTGTAATCGGTCAATGTCTTTCCTCCTCCCTTCCTGTGACGTCCGGTGTCCCGCAGGGATCGGTACTTGGTCCTGTGCTTTTCCTGATATATGTCAATGATCTCCATACTAACATCACATCTTGCACTCGTTTATTCGCAGATGATTGCGTCATTTATCGTCCAATTACGGGTCCTCTGGATTGTAAAATTTTACAGGATGACTTGCATAAAATCTCTGACTGGTGCGACACGTGGTTGATGCAAATAAATACAAGCAAAACGAAAGCTATAACATTCACCACACAACGTCATCCATCTTCGCACACATACTTAATCAGAAATGATCCCATCGAAAATGTAAGTTCATTTAAATATCTTGGTGTTCACCTTTCATCTGACCTTAGCTGGAACACTCACATCCAACATGTTACTAACAAAGCAATGAAAACTAGGCTTCCTCAAACGTACTCTCTTCCAAGCAAACCCAGAAACAAAACTCGTTGCCTACTCATATCTTGTCAGATCCCAACTGGAGTATGCATCCATCATTTGGCATCCTCACCAATCATATCTAGGAGAAAAAATAGAATCACTTCAAAACAAAGCCGCTCGTTTTATAGTTCGTGACTACTCCCGCTTTACTAGTGTAACCGGTATCAAACATCGACTCAACTTACCACCCCTTCACACCAGAAGGAAAGTTGCACGCCTATCGTTTATTCACAAGCTCTACCATAGCTCTTCAGCTTTTAAAGATGTTTTTTTACGACCAGCCCACCATATATCACCCCGTTTGGATCACCCTTTTAAAATTAATCCCATATATGCTCGAACTAACATGTTTAAAAATTCCCCTCTCCTTCTTGCAATTTCGGATTGGAACAGCCTTCCAAGGGAAATTGCCTCAATCGGTGATTATGAGTCTTTTGTTGCCGCCGTAAACACGATGCTACTTGAGTAGGCTAAGTTGAATTGAAATTTTCGTCTTCAGTTTTGTGCACCTATTTACCTTTGCTGTGTATATATATCTCCATTGTTGCTGAAAGTGCCGGAACGCGTCATAATGTTTTTCTATATGTATGCATTTTATTTTATTTTTAATTTTATTCATTGTGTGTTGCTGCTTGGTTTTTGTTTTTCAAATTCTGTACTGTTGTTCCCCCCTATGTAATGCCCGTGTGGGCCTTTAGGGTAAATAAATAAATAAATAAATAAATAAATACTCATCCCTGCAAAACGGCCGTCTCTCGATGACTTCCAACTCCTGTGTCTCTTTTCAAGAAATATGTGAGTACCCAGTGCTTGAGAATCTGCATCGCGCCTGTGTGCATATAATAGGTCATTCATTTTGGAGGCAGGAGTGACCTTAAATATTGCACATCGCTCGCGTATGTAGAAGATTTTCGCGTGGTTTTGAGCCTCTGGAAGCCCATACTCCAAAGTGTTGTGATTTCCAGATGCAGCCGATTCGTTTTTGTTTTTAGAGCCACGGTTGTTTTAAATAGCTTGCTTTTAAATTCGAGTGCTCTTATCCCGATATGCTTGGAAAAGTTGTTTATTTGTGTTGTCACTTCACGCTTGGTATCAACTCGAATAGTGGGTCGTTTTCATTGCTTGAAAAAGTGAAGACGGCTAGAAACTTGAAAAAGTGTCTGCCATAAGTCGAGTGCTTGTACCTGCAAGTTGAAATAAAGAAATTGCTCCGTTTCTAGTACTTAATTTTTTTGTTTTGTTTGCACGATTTGCGACAGCGGCACAAACTGGCCGTTTTCGGGTAGCACGTTTTGCTTCTTAACAGACCGAAGGCTTGTTAAAAAGCTTTTGAGTATTACATTTTCTGATAGCCAAAAATACTTTTCATCACGTGTAAGAAGCACTTAAAACTGGACACGTTTGTATAAGGGAACATTTTGATTAAACTGTGTTCTTGGGTGACCCAACTTGCTGTCAACCCGGCTCACCATGGCGCTGAATTGCACTGCACACTTCAAAACGGCAGTGATAAGAAACTTTAATTTTTGTGTGCCGTGAGAAGAGTGCGTCTTGTACAAGTTCGGATAAACAGGTTGCTTCGACGTTTATAAAACATTTTTTTAGTCTCATGTAAAAACGGGCCTTCGACTAGCTGCATCGGCGCGAAGCCGATGCAGCCTGGAACCTAGAAAAAAAATATTTCGTACATGCAACTATGAAGACTAAAAATGGGCCAGGTTTTTAATGCCTATGCTTTGCTAAAGCCATGCATTTCATCAACACACGCTTCCTTCTAGTGCGCAGCCACCTGTCGGCCACAGAACGAAGCTGCCACCCCGCGGGAATGCTCCTATTCGTTGGCGGGAGAGAAGGAGGCCATCGCGGGTTCACTTTGGCGGCCCCGTAGAGCATTGCCGCCAGTCTCTCTTGAAGTAGACGAACGGTGCGGTCGTGTTTTTTCGTCGTGTCCCTGTTTTTGCAGCAAACATGTCTGGAAGAGGCAAGGGCGGCAAGGGCCTGGGCAAGGGTGGTTCCAAACGTCATCGCAAGGTTCTTCGCGATAACATCCAGGGGATCACCAAGCCGGTGGTGTCAAGCGCATTTCGGGCCTCATCTACGAAGAGACCCGCGGCGTCCTCAAGGTCTTCCTGGAGAACGTCATTCGCGATGCCGTCACCTACACCGAGCACGCCAAGAGGAAGTCCTGACGGCCATGGATGTGGTGTACGCGCTCAAGAGGCAAGGCCGTACGCTCTACGGTTTCGGTGGTTAAGTGGTGCAGCCGTCTCCCCGGGGCTCGTCGGACACCCATCAAAAACGGCCCTTTTCAGGGCCAAACCAGTACGGATCTATCTTGGAAACGGCATTCGATCCCAACAGCTCCCTCCCGTGTCTCTGTAATCGTAAAAAAATGCTCTGCTTTGGGTGAGTGATTCCTCTTTTGTTACAAGTGTTGTTTTGCCGCGGATCTCTACCATTTTGTGCGCAACAGCCGTGTGTTAATTGTACAAATCTTCCCACGCAACTCCGGCAGCGGTCTAACATTCATTGCACTCATACCTGCCATCGGCCATACCATGCTGAATACGCCGGTTCTCGTCTGATCACCGAAGCTAAGCAGCATCGGGCTCCGTCAGTACTTGGGAGGGTGACCACCTGGGAACACGGAGTGCTGATGGCATTATGAGTTTTTGTTCTGCTACTTTTTTGTGCTGTTTGGAGGGTTGCGTCCGTTTGTACGGATTCATATATTTTTAAAAGCTAAGAACATTTCTCCTCAGGCGTAGAAAGCATTTTATTATAAATGCCATTCGTCTCTTTCATATTTAGAAAAATCCGCTTACTTGGAAGTGAGAACTTGGTGTGCCGCACCGTGGCCTGCTGGATGATTGCACGGTTAAAAACAGTAATAATAAACACGGCTAGAGACTCTGAATTTTGTGTGCCGCGAAAGAAGTGCGTGTCCAAGACTTACGGGAAGAGAGGCTACTTTAAAACAAGTAGTTTTGTCTTTATTTTCCCGTGAACATGGACGTTGCAATCGCGGCCCGAGCGCGAAGCCGGCCTCTGCGGCTATACCCGTTTCCCTTTCTAACGCACCGAAATAATTTTTTAGTGTAACTGAAGTATACATTTTCTGAAAGCTTATGAAATTCTTGGAAAGGCGTAAAAAAGCATTTTAATATAAGTGCAATTATTCTCCTTCATATTTCGATCTAACCGCTTACTTGAAAGACAAATCGAGGTTTCGCGCGCTACGCGCGGTTGGTCGTTTGGAAGTTTAAAAACGGTAATAATAAACAAAGCCACAGACTCCTAATTTTGTTTGCCGTGAAAGACGTGCGTGTACAAGACGTACGGAAAGAGAGACTACTTTGAAACTAATAGTTTTGTTTTTATTCACGCGTGAACTTGGACGTTGGAATCGCGGCCCGATCGCGAAGCCGGCCTCTGCGGCTTCACTAGTTTCCCTTTCTAACGCATCGAAATAATTTTTTATGGTTACCGAAGTGTACATTTTCTGAAAGCTTATGAAATTCTTGAAAAGGCGTGGACAAGCATTTTAATATAAATGTAATTCTTCTCCTTCATATTTCCTTCTAACCGGTTAGTTGGAAGAGAAAACGAGGTTTCGCGCGCTACGGGCGGCTGATCGTTTGGAAATTTAAAAACGGTAATAATAAACGCAGCTACAGACTCTTAATATTGTGGGCCGTGAAAGGAGTGCGCGTACAAGACGTACGGAAAGAGAGACTACTTTGAAACAAATAGTTTTGTTTTTATTCTCGCGTGAACTTGGACGTTGGAATCGCGGCCCGAGCGTGAAGCCGGCCTCTGCCGCTTCACCCGTTTCCCTTTCTAACGCACCGAAATAATTTTTTATTGTTACCGAAGTGTACATTTTCTGAAAGCTTATGAAATTCTTGAAAAGTCGTGAAAAAGCATTTTAATATAATTGCAATTCTTTTCCTTCATATTTCCATCTAACCGGTTAGTTAGAAGAGAAAACGAGGTTTCGCCCGCTACGGGCGGCTGATCGTTTGGAAGTTTAAAAACGGTAATAATAAACAAAGCTACAGACTCTTAATATTGTGGGCCGTGAAAAGAGTGCGTGTACAAGACGTACGGAAAGAGAGACTACTTTGAGACAAATAGTTTTGTTTTTATTCTCGCGTGAACTTGGACGTTGGAATCGCGGCCCGAGCGCGAAGCCGGCCTCTGCGGCTTCACCCGTTTCCCTTTCGAACGCACCGAAATAATTCTTTAGTGTAACCGAAGTATACATTTTCTGAAAGCTTATGAAATTCTTGGAAAGGCGTGAAAACGCATTTTAATATAATTGCAATCCTTCTCCTTTATATTTCCATCTAAGCGGTTGGTTGGAAGAGAAAACGAGGTTTCGCGCGCTACGGGAGGCTGATCGTTTGGAAGTTTGAAAACGGTAATAATAAACAAAGCTACAGACTGTTAATATTGTGGGCCGTGAAAGCAGAAAACAGCTTACCGAGGCTGGGAGTATAACAGAGAAGTGGCGAGAGACACGGGAGCTGCATGCCACGCAAGTGCATATCCCACGATATGCAAATTAATTCTGGCCCTGATGAGGGCCGTTTTGTGTTTTGCTCTGCATATCCAAGAGAAGACCTATTTCTTGGAAGAAGCCTTCTTTGCAGCCGGCTTCTCGGCAGGGGTCTTTTTTGCTGCCTTGGGCTTCTTGGGGCTTTTAGGTGCTGCAGCCTTCTTCTTTGCCTTTGGTTTTTTCGGCTTGGCCGACTTGGGCTTGGCCGACTTGGCCCTCTTTGCGGGCGACTTCTTGGCACTCCCGGGCTTCTTCTTCCTGGCCGCACTGGCAGCTGCCGAGGCTGGGCGCTTCTTTGCAGCACCGGTGTCCTTCTTGGGCTTCCAGGCAGCAGGCGATGGCTTGTCGGACTTGGCTGACAGCTTGAACGATCCGGTAGCTCCCTTGCCCTTGGTCTGCACCAATGCTCCCGCAGCCACGGCAGGTTTGAGATACTTGCGGATGAAAGGAGACAGCTTCTCGACGTCCACCTTGTAGTTGGCAGACATGTACTTCTTGATGGCTTGCAGAGATGAACCACCACGTTCCTTGAGCGCGCTGATGGATGCAGTCACCATTGCAGACACCTTGGGATGCGTTGGCACGGCCTTTGCCTTTCCCTTGGACACTTTCGTGGAAGCCTTTTTGGGGCTCTTGAGGGCAGCAGGGGCCGGGGCCCCCGCGGCAGCGGACACTTCTTCGGACATGACCCACTCTAATCGTAAGCACGGTCGAGACTGAAAAATATCGTCGCGATTCGCGAACGAGCGGAACATTGGCCGAGAGAGAGGCGGGCGCGAACCGCCGGGAGAAGCCCTTCGAAGGTGTCGAATGTTTGTAACCGTGCCGTTTCTAAAATAACAAAGTTGGGAGTCTAATTTTTGCTCGCTTCTGTACTCTAATATAGGTTCCACAATATCTTCACAAGTCTGACTTACTTCAATCGTGAAAAAAGTATTTTATGGAGGGAGCCCCGCGCGTAGGCCCTCGCAAGAAAATCGCCCAAAACAGCATCCAAGAACGAACAAGCGCGCTGATTGGGCGAGAGGCGAGCGCGGGCCGTGGGAGAAGTCCTCCAAAGGTAACGAATGTTCATAACCACGCCGTTTCTAAAATAACGAGGTTGGAGTCTAATTTTTGCTCGATTCTGTGCTCTAACGTAGGCTCCACACTATCCTTACAGGTTTAGATCGCTTCAATCGTGAAATATTATCCTAGAGAGCCACGCGCGCTGGCCCTCGCAAGAAACTCGCCCAAAACAGCATCCAGAATGAACAAGCTCTCTCATTGGCCGAGAGGCCTCGGGGAGAAGCACAACCGCTCGCGCACACAACAACTGGCAGTTGGTCGTCAGGAGTCGAGGTGTGTTGCTGTTTGCTATCTCTCTCGTTTTATTGTCCCGACTTTTCGGAATGGCCCGTACGAAGCAGACCGCCCGCAAGAGCACGGGAGGAAAAGCACCGCGCAAGCAGCTTGCTACCAAGGCCGCCCGGAAGAGTGCTCCTGCAACTGGTGGAGTCAAGAAGCCGCATCGCTACAGGCCGGGCACGGTCGCGCTGCGTGAGATTCGTCGTTACCAGAAGTCGACTGAGCTGCTCATCCCCAAGCTGCCCTTCCAGAGGCTAGTGCGGGAGATCGCGCAAGATTTCAAGACGGACCTCCGCTTCCAGAGCTCGGCTGTAATGGCCCTGCATGAGTCCAGCGAGGCCTACTTGGTCGGTCTCTTCGAAGACCCCAACCTTTGTGCCATCCACTCCAAGCGGGTAACCATCATGCCTAAGGACATCCGGTATTGATGCTGCTGGTCGGGCGGTGAACGGAGGGGGGGCGGAGCCAGGAGGGGGGAGGGGTCAAAAAGGGAGAGGGGGGGTGCCCCGGTGGCACAGGAGGCGGCGCCGAATGGTCCGGAGGCAGTGCTTAGTTTCCCGTACGCTTCTTTTCTCCGGCAAGAGACGGCGCCACAAACGTTCGTCGCGTGCGCGCGCGCTCGACGGGAAGTCCGGACGCACACCCGGATGGCCCCCGGACGGCCGGAGGGAACGCGGCGACCTACTCGCTGTTGCCTCCGCTCGCCTGCGCTTCTTTTCTCCGGCGAGAGTCGGCGCCACAAGCCTTCCCCCTGTGCGCGCGCGCGCTCGCTGGGAAGTCCGGACCACGGCACCACAAGCGTTCGCGAGGAGCCTCGCGTTTGCTTGCTTTGTCAGGGAAGAGATGGCGCCACAAACGAACCCGCGCCTTTTTCAAAAATAAAATAAAGTGCACTGCGGGGACATTCGGACTATTTATAACTAGGGCTCCGTGTTTTCGGAGTTTATTTTTCGTCAAATTCGGGGGGTGTTTTTCGGAGTTCATTTTTTAGTCGAAGATTCGGAGTTTATATTTCTTTGATTCCCAATTCTCCGAAATTCGGAGTTTAATTTCGCAGTGTTTCCTATTGAAAAAAAATATGTAAATAATCACCGGATGTAAACGTATGCCAGATAAAAAATAAAACGTGTTTGTATCGATTAAAATTTGTTCAAGTGACTTTGACGTTCGTGCCATTGCCATTGGCAATATCAATGTGTCCCACGACAAACGTTGCACACAAGTGTTGCTTCGATAAACGCCGATACCTTAAAATCAATAAACTCCCGGGGGCAGTCGCTACGAAGCTCGTAGTCATCCCATCCTATTCCATCCATCTAGCTAGCCCGCGGCTGCGCGAGGTGGAGTGATTAAGGATGTATTAGAGAGTTTCAACTGTATCTTTTCTCTATTTAATAAATCTCTATGGTTCATAGCTTTCACTGTTGCAAAAGCATACCTTCTCCTTTTTCTAAATCACAAAACGCATGGCTCAAACTGGAAACCAAAAGAGTGGCCTTTGTCGTGACACGACATCGGGCGTCCCGCAAGGGCCAGTTCTCGGACCCATTTTATTTCTTATTTTTATAAATGACATTGTTGAAACTGCGGGTGAAGGGGTCAATATACGACTTTTTGCTGATGATTGTGTGGTCTATAAGGAAATAGAATCCAGTGAAGATCAAATTAAACTGAACGGAACTCTTCAAAGCATATTCCAGTGGTGCGAGGAGTGGCAAACGCTATTAAATTTGAATAAATGTACAGTGTTCCGAGTGACAAACAAAAAGACAGTAAAAACATTTCCGTACTCAATTGGCAGCGTTAGGCTTGGGGAATCAACGCAAGTAAAATACCTCGGTGTGACAATTACAAAAAACTTGAGTTGGGAGCCTCACATTTCCAATGTGTGCTCCACTGCACTCAAGACTCTATGGTCTCTAAGAAGAAAGCTACCGTTAGCCCCGCCCTCTGTTAAACTTAGCGCTTATAGAACATTAGTAAGGCCACATTTAGAGTTCGCGTGCGTGCTTTGGGACCCATATACACAAAGCAACGCCGAAGAACTAGAAAAAATACAAAAACTAGCAGCAAGATTTGTTTGCAATTGATTCAGGCGATTAGACAGTCCATTACAAATGTTAGACACTTCAATTAGATTCTCTTCATTTACGTCGAAAACACTTGAGACTGAAGTTGTTATACTTTTTTTACCCTGGACACCTGAAGGTTGGCGTTTCCCCCTACCAAACACCTGTTTTACGTCGCGACACACGATTCAATCACGGTAGATTACTGGAACCATATCGCAGTAACAGTAACACTTTCAAAAACTCATTTTTTTTCAAAAACAATAACTGATTGGAATGGACTCCCGAGAGAGATCGTCGACAGCTCATCGCCGGATGACTTTCTTGAACAGCTACGAGCTCTACAAACCTGACGGTTTGATTTTATTATTTTTTTTCTGCTATTTTTTCGTGTTAAAGTGTTGTTTCATTGTATTGATGTTTTCCCTCTTTCATAATGTCCTGTACTATGTATTACACATCCACCCCTGCCGGGGCCCTAGCGGGGCCTAGCGAGACAAGCGGCAAGATCCCTTTTGACAACGGTCTGAGATTTGAAAGATAATTATGGTGCCATTTTCCCAGGACCATTGACTCCGTGCTAATCAAATTGTAAAAAAAAAAGAAAAAAAAAATTTTTACTCTTTTTTTGTTTTGTTTTTTGCGGGGGGTAGCGCAAAAAAAAAGTAAAAAAACTTTTTTTTTACAATTTGATTAGCACGGAGTCAATGGTCCTGGGAAAATGGCACCATAATTATCTTTCAAATCTCAGACCGTTGTCAAAAGGGATCTTGCCGCTTGTCTCGTCGACAGCGGCATTGGCACATAAACATTCGGAGTTTATCGGATAAATTCGAATTGACCAAAATTTTACCGGCGGGTGTTTTTTGGAGTTTTTCAGATTTATCCTAAAACACGGAGCCCTATTTATAACTCGCGCGACCTACAGCACTGCCTGCCTTTAAGGTGTTGAACAAAGCGATCCAGCGGCGTCCTAAAAGCGCCGGACACGAAATAAAAGGGGAAATATGCGCGCGAACCTCGTGATTTCTTGTTTTTTCTTTTTAATTATTATAGGTATCGGGGGGAGGGAGAGGGAGTTACGGCAGTGACATTCGAACTATTTATAACTCGCGCAACGTGCCGCCGTGTCCCTTTATTTAGAGCTCTGTCTGTCTGCCTTTTTGGGGAAAAGACTATAGGGCTGGCCGTCGATTACAAGTTTTAACCCGATTAATCGCCACCCTTTAATCGATCAATCGGAGCCGTTCATTTCCATGCAAATTACAAAACAAGTCAAAATTACTTTTCTTTCTCTTATTTTTTTTTGTTGTTGAATATTTAGTAAAGAGCTCAAATACATTTTTTTTTTATGAATCAACATCGATGTGCAGTTAGTTTGATGTTCAAGGCTCTCACTCTCATAGATTATTACTTCAGCCGCATGGGACAGTTCGCTGATGTTCTCCGGCAAGAGCGACCTCCTTTGGTTGTTTAAAGTAGCCTCTGCTGCGCTAAACGGACACTCGAATGGCGTTTAAGTAACAGGGACACGTGTAACCTTCCGCAATTATCAGGAGTTACAAATCTTGCACCTACAGTTTACATTATACAGGTGTACTCGTCCACGTCTTTGCGGGGAAAACGTGCAATTTTCACTTTCTTGTCGTCCGTCAAAATTTTACCGATTAACCGGTTTAATAAATTAATCGCGATTAAAGCAATAATCGATTAATCGGTAGATTAACCGATCAATAACCCGGCTCTAGAAAAGACAGATCTATACAGTGTTTAATTGAACTTGTCTTTTTTATTTCTCTTGTTTCTTTGTTTGTCTGTTTGTTTGTCTTTCTTGTTTTTTTCTGGTGTCACCGACCGTCGTCACCCGTTACCAAGTTTGGCTACAAATTTTCCTTTTAAATGCTCATCTCTAAATCGTTCCGCACCGCCGCACGGGCTCACTTAAAAAAAAAAAAGTTTTTTGTATGTGGCTTGAGGTGTGCATTCATAGCTTTTTTTTTACTTGTACGTGCGGTACTTTCCTATCTTTCTTTTCTCGTACACGTTGGACAAGTAAATGAAAATATTGATATTCGTGCCTTTCTTTTCGCGAGAATGTCACCAGGAACTGAAGACGGGGAAAACGGTTTAAAATAATATAATACATTTTATTTACAAAGCTCTGTGTTATGCATTGAATTTCGCAAAGTCAAAGGAACCATGGAAAAGTATGTTGATACGAATCTCCATTCTGGTTGATTGTAATGCTGCACAAAATCAATGAGGTAAGGAATAGGCCTATTGCTATATTACCCAAGCATCAAGGAGAGTGCAGGGATTGGTGTTCCACGCGCTGCACGTGCTGGCCTCAGCAGTAGTAACTTTTCTAAAGCAAATACCTAAAACAAATGGCATCTTGCACGCGCGTTTGTCGACGCTTTATTTGGGTTATTTACTTCGAATCTTTTATACGGGGAAGGCGCGCGCGTGTGGCGCGTGCAACACAAATCCCTGCATTCTCCTTGATGCTTGGGTAATATGGGGCAGGAGATCGAACTATAGGGGGCGCTTTATTGAGCTTGTTGTCTCCACAGCCCTGTGTTTACTAACACAGCATAACGGAGAAATTGAACCTCTGCTAGCACGATCTGGGCACGTGCGCGTCGCTTCGACCAGTGCTTTAGTCGGACGAGGAGCGGCCTTCAAATCATCATTTTCGATTTTTCGGATCAAAAACAAACAAGAAAATGCGGATTGCTTTCCCCACAGGTGAAGTGCACCGCTAGAGGCGTGACTGTTCGATCTCTTCCCCAATAGCAAATGGTCTATTAAGCTTGGGGCACAAACCACGCGAAAGCTGGCATAACAGTATAGGAATGCATGAAACAATCAATAATAATAAATTCCCATCTCTAATCTGAACGAAAATTAAGTTAAACGAATAGAAGATTTAGGTTTTACGTAAAGATGAAGCAATAACAATTTTTAAAAAATTCGCGAACTATACCCAAAAACATTAAACGCAAAAAATAAAAAAATAAAACGCCACGCGATTGCACGTTAGTAGAGACCGGATTCGCACCTCCGCTAACGCAAGGACGATCATCGAGTAGTTATGCCTGGGAATGGTTTGCACAGGGGACGTCAACTATGTTAGTCGCAGCGAAACATACACTCAGGCATGACTACTCTATGACCGATCGAGCGGTAGCTGAGGTGCGAACACGGTCTACGAAAACTCTCTAATATCGCGAAATCCCCGTCTGACAGGGGTATAAGAAATGTCCTCGCGTCTATTGTCCGGCACAATACGAAAAGAGCCAATCATCGGCAGTTACGACCGCACATATGTCTTTTGACCAAAAAACATCGTCTGCGAGCGTGACGTTTTGCGTTGTCACGAGTGAAAGCGCGTTTTTTGGTCTAAACATATGTTCCGCATCGGTTGGCTCTCTGCGTCTTTTGCGGGAAAGCAAAGGCGCTGATTAGTCCATACTGCTCGTCGCGCACACACTTGAAAAAAAAATATATATATATATAATGGGAATGAGTAGATTGACAAGTGCAGCCGTAGTAATATTGTGAACGAAGAGGGGAGAAGGTGATTATTGAATTTAGTGCATTAAAGTTAGGGAAAGGGAAAGGGAAAGAGAGCTGGCGAAAAATTGGGCCAGGAGCGGGGATTGAACCCGCAACCTATTATATATATATATATATATATATATATATGTATCATCCATGTTGAAGTGGGAACGATTCCCCATGACTGGTCGTCGCGTTGACCGGGCGCTGGCGGGATCCGGAAGGGTTAAAATAAATGTGTGAATTTTAGTGCATTGAAACACATTAATAATTGCACGGGTTTTGGCGAAAATGTCGGCAACCTTTATGTGCTAGTTCTCCCTACCTTTAGCTTTGTGGGTACTGCCTTGCGATGGTTTCCAGGAGACGCAGGAAGGTGTCCTTGCACTTCGTGGGGCCGTTGATCGATCGCCACCAGACCCAGTCCAGGTAGGTCTGCAGCATCCGGTCTGACTCCGCTCGTCCTTGCGGTGTGTTGGCACGCGGGCCGCTCCACTCCTTCATGGTGCGGACGAGCAGTGCCTTGGCGGGTCCCCACGCAGACTCGATATTTTGAGTGTGGGCCCCGTTCCTGGAATTCACGAACTGCCGGCTATGGTTGACTGTGAGGTGGGTATAGTACAGGGAAACTCCAGCCGCGTCCCGGAGCGCGGGAATCCTCCTATATGCCGCCCACTCGTCCGTCGTTATCGTGGTCCCGGGCGCCACGTGCTGTTGGATTTCGCGACACAGGGTCAGGGTGTCCCGTCTGCGGACCCTGACCATCCGGAGTTCGCCGCTGGCCACGTCGATCATCCCGAACACCCAGGGCCCGCAGACCTTCCCGTTGAAATTATTTCGGCGGGAACCGTACCCGTCCGCTCCCAGCATCCGGCCCACGTTCCCCTTTCTCTTTCCCCGAAATAGCGCTTCGTCCGCTTGCACGTGTTTACCGGGTCCTCCCAGTAGGGGCAGAGTCGCCCGTTCCGCGGCACAGCACTCGCGTGCATAGCAGAACCAATCTGTCTGCATATGCCCGTTCATAGGGAAATGTCTGTTAAAATCGTGCCTCGTTTCACGCGTGGAGTGTCCCCGGCACTTAGAGTAGAGCAGGGCCAAAACCTCGGCCCGGCCCACCTTGACGTTCGGTCTTCCCAGAACATCGATGCGCGCAAAGAAGGAACGCCTATGCTTCAGCTCCGACCGCTTACGACCGCATTTCCCACATCGCATCTGATTCTGAATGCCTTTCTTGGCCTTGAGCTTGTGTTTGGTAACGGTTCCGGGGCACTGCGGTTTGTCGCGGTTAAATCGAAGGTCCCTGCATACCCCGTACACGGGATTGCTGGGCGGCCTGCCCCTTCCTCCCCCGACCACCACCCCGACCCTGGGCGGCACAGTTTGGGGCGCCAAGCCAAAGTTCATGCAGAACTGATCCAGGTGTTCTTCGTCCTGAATTAATCTAGCGATCCCCGTGACGTCAGGGTCAATGCGCACTGCAGCAGCCATGATGTGGCCGAACCTAAAAAGAGGTTGAACATATATTAATATTTCGTTCATGGAGCGTTTAGTCCGACATAATTACGATTACTGTCAAAGGGGCACTGAAGTCAATTCTGAGATCGTCCTTTCGTGGTGACAACTTGTCGGCCAGTTGCAAGCCATGGCTTCGCCCGCGGTGAAAAAGATTAGTGTTATCCGAATGTGTATACCTATGAGACTCTCCTCGAAACCAGTTATAATAAAATCATTCAAAATCTGCGCGTATTGTATAGGGCTTTGATTGGTCTACATAATGTATAGTCCGCGAGAAAAAAGAGTCCACATGTTTATCTCTTGCCCTAAGATTAAAAGGCGGTTTTGTAATATAGGACTTGGTATATGCGGGAACTAATACATTTTAAACAATATAAGATCAAAAACGACCTTTTTCAAAAATGACTTCAGTGCGCCTTTAACGTATAAGCATAGAAGATACACCCGTGTCCCCAGAGGTTCAAGACATGAAAGGATTACGAAATGTCGCAAGCTATATACAATAGCAAACACTATGATGTCTTGAAATGCAAAGTAGTATTACAAAATATGAGGCATAATAACAGTATAAAACCACCCGTTCTCAATGTGCGCATGTGCACAGTCCATTATGACAACAACATGAATCAGCTCGCGAGCATCGCTACTTCAATGTATGTATAAAACAAACATGAGAATCTCAAAAAAGCTTTACAATCCGTGTGCACATCGAGGGACTACAGCTGCGGTCATATAATGCGGAAGCGTAAGGCTACATAGACTCTAAGGACGTGTCGGCGCGCCTACTCTCCCGCAGAACACCAAGAGCGGTAATCACTGACATTTACAACCGCGAGCGACGATGTGGAACATATGTTTTCGTCTAAAGAAAAGTCTGCGCCGAGGCATAAGGCAGTGCAGGCGTGATGTTGTATGGCAATGATTGGATCTGTACGTGTTTGGAGGAAAAGCAGACGCATGGACATTTCTTCGAGTGATGCAGTAATTCCCATGCGCTAACTTTCTCGCAAAACAATTGGAAGAGCCAATCAGTGCCATCCCCAGACAGATATTTTTATAACTTCGGCTGTTCAACAATGTTACCAATCTCACTATCCAACGGTGGCGCATCTAACACTGTAAAAACAACTTATCTACTCGAGGCTAGAGATATCAGCAAAGCCAACAGTTTCGTAGAGTTGACGATCCATATTTAAATCCACACAATTAAATGAGACAAGGACATCAGTTGGCTATTGCTAAAATTTCATTGTCGTCGCTTATGCACATACTTAAAAAGCAAACAAGAAGTAACGATGTTCCTAAAACGGTGTCACAAAATGACAACGCTTTCACTAACCAATGCCGTGGAAACTGGCACTCAATTGCATGGCTCTAGCATACAGGCTCTACCACGTGTTTCGAAGGGCCCACCATCGGAGAAGATTAACTCCACTAAAACGCATAAGGTATTCGCAACTCCAGCGCGTTGCTCCCCCCCCCTCCCCCGCGGACGAACGGAGAACCAGAGGAGCGGGGACGGCAGCGGCGGCGGCGACGCGGAAACGGTGGCAGGGACTGTCGGCCTTGATGCGTGAAGTCGTTTTAAGGAAAAAAGTGAGCGCATTAAAAAAGGAATTCTTGTGCTCCGCCTTGCAACAGCGTTGCACGAAGGACCGGGATGTCTAATTTCATCAGGGACTTTTCGTGTATCGCATGCGCTGCGGATTTCTGGTATTGTTGAAGGCCCGTCAGCTCAATCTGTGCTCAACGTGACAGAAAACGCTTGCGCTAATAATGAAGAACTCTATAGTACGGTCTACGAAATGTCTATTCTTTGCCATAAGTAGGAGAAAACTCGTCGCGCAACGGTATCTCGAGCAATACAAATCGGGAATATGTTCGCGTTTTAAGGCCGTTACAAGGAACATGACCATTCATTGCAAGCACTTTAAAAAGACAGAATACCCGTACTTACTTTCACGTAATTGCAAATCAAATAAAGAAATGCTGGAAGCATTATAAGCGCGTCTGTGTTAGTCAGCCGTTAGTGACGAGAGCTTAAAACGGGCAGTTTTGGTGAGAGGGACCGCAATGTTGCAAATAACCCGGTACGAAAAATTGTACGGTACATTACAATATTTATTTTTGATAGAGCAATAAATAAAACCCCTAAACACGCCGATTATGTTAATAGGCACTTTTTGCATAGCGTATGACACCCCTAAACTATGGTCTTTGCGCCCGACTTGCTGTCGGGCGCAAAGGCCAGCAATGTTTCTTTGTTGAACTCGTAAAATCACTGCTGGACTGCCTCGCTTTGAGAGGATTTGAAGCTGTTTTTACAAGAGTCTACAATCGCAGCAGCGTTTCCCCGAAACCGGCAGCGGGCATTAAATGTTGTGGACATCCCTCAAAAACAGAAGGCGAAAATTACTCTACAGGTTTTCGTTGCTCAAATCTCTAATCGTGATATTCGCCGATTGCTGAAACATGAAGCCTGTGGTGTCTCCAAAAAAAGGTTTCTCTCTTTCTTGCTTTATTTATTTCATCCGATAGCACCTTAGAAAAGCATATTAGTCTTTTTTTATTTACGCGACAAGAAACACATGAAAAAAAATCGTTGTAAGCAACTGCGAATGGAGAACTTGGCGCCATGCAAACTAGCTCAAGAAGACGGAATAAAGAAGTACTCACAGCTTTTGAACTCGTACACTCGAAACAAGTCAGCATCGGAGGGGAAGATTGAGACACGGGAGGATGTCGGCACGCTTTACACATGTCCGAAAAGCAGGCCTGATGTGGCCCTGAAGAGGGCCGTTTTTGTGGCTTTGCCTGCCACTTCCAAAGAAGCGACAAGACTTAAGCGCGTTCACCGCGGATGCGACGAGCCAGCTGGATGTCCGGTATTGATGCTGCTGGTCGGGCGGTGAACGGAGGGGGGGCGGAGCCAGGGGGGGGGAGGGGTCAAAAAGGGAGAGGGGGGGTGCCCCGGCGGCACAGGAGGCGGCGCCGAATGGTCCGGAGGCAGTGCTTAGTTTCGCGTACGCTTCTTTTCTCCGGCGAGAGACGGCGCCACAAACGTTCGTCGCGTGCGCGCGCGGTCGACGGGAAGTCCGGACGCACACCCGGACGGCCCCCGGACGGCCGGAGGGAACGCGGCGACCTACTCGCTGTTGCCTCCGCTCGCCTGCGCTTCTTTTTGTCCGGCGAGAGACGGTGCCACAAGCGTTCCCCCTGTGCGCGCGCGCGCTCGCTGGGAAGTCCGGACCACGGAACCACAAGCGTTCGCGAGGAGCCTCGCGTTTGCTTGCTTTGTCAGGGAAGAGATGGCGCCACAAACGAACCCGCGCCTTTTTCAAAAATAAAATAAAGTACACTGCGGGGACATTCGGACTATTTATAACTAGGTTTTCGGAGTTTATTTTTCGTCAAATTCGGGGGGTGTTTTTCGGAGTTCATATTTTGTCGAAGATTCGGAGTTTAGATTTCTTTGATTCCCAATTCTCCGAAATTCGGAGTTTAATTTCGCAGTGTTTCCTATTGAAAATAAATATGTAAATAATCACCGGATGTAAACGTATGCCAGATAAAAAATAAAACGTGTTTGTATCGATTAAAATTTGTTCAAGTGAATTTGACGTTCGTGCCATTGCCATTGGCAATATTAATGTGTCCCACGACAAACGTTGCACACAAGTGTTGCTTCGATAAACGCCGATACCTTAAAATGAATAAACTCCCGGGGGCAGTTGCTACGAAGCTCGTAGTCATCCCATCCTATTCCATCCATCTAGCTAGCCCGCGGGTGTGCGAGGTGGAGTGATTAAGGATGTATTAGAGAGTTTCAACTGTACCTTTTCTCTATTTATTAAATCTCTATGGTTCATAGCTTTCACTGTTGCAAAAGCATACCTTCTCCTCTTTCTAAATCACAAAACGCATAGCTCAAACTGGAAACCAAAAGAGTGGCCTTTGTCGTGACCCGACATCGGGCGTACCGCAAGGGCCAGTTCTAGGACCCATTTTATTTCTTATTTATATAAATGACATTGTTGAAACTGCGGGTGAAGGGGTCAATATACGACATTTTGCTGATGATTGTGTGGTCTATAAGGAAATAGAATCCAGTGAAGATCAAATTAAACTGAACGGAACTCTTCAAAACATATTCCAGTGGTGCGACGAGTGGCAAACGCAATTAAATTTGAATAAATGTACAGTGTTCCGAGTGACAAACAAAAAGACAGTAAAAACATTTCCGTACTCAATTGGCAGCGTTAGGCTTGGGGAATCAACGCAAGTAAAATACCTCGGTGTGACAATTACAAAAAACTTGAGTTGGGAGCCTCACCTTTCCAATGTGTGCTCCACTGCACTCAAGACTCTGTGGTCTCTAAGAAGAAAGCTACCGTTAGTCCCGCCCTCTGTTAAACTTAGCGCTTATAGAACATTAGTAAGGCCACATTTAGAGTACGCGTGCGTGCTTTGGGACCCATATACACAAAGCAACGCCGAAGAACTAGAAAAAATACAAAAACTAGCAGCAAGATTTGTTTGCAATTGATTCAGGCGATTAGACAGTCCATTAGAAATGTTAGACACACTTCAATTAGATTCTCTTCATTTACGTTGAAAACACTTGAGACTGAAGTTGTTATACTTTTTTTACCATGGACACCTGAAGGTTGACGTTTCCCCTACCTAACACCTGTTTTACGTCGCGACACACGATTCAATCACGGTAGATTACTGGAACCATATCGCAGTAACAGTAACACTTTCAAAAACTCATTTTTTCCGAAAACATAACTGATTGGAATGGACTCCCGAGAGAGATCGTCGACAGCTCATCGCCGGATGACTTTCTTGAACAGCTACGAGCTCTACAAACCTGACGGTTTGATTTTATTATTTTTTTTCTGCTATTTTTTCGTGTTAAAGTGTTGTTTCATTGTATTGATGTTTTCGCTCTTTCATAATGTCCTGTACTATGTATTACACGTCCACCCCTGCCGGGGCCCTAGCGGGGCCTGCAGTATTGTTAAATAAATAAATAAATAAAATGTACAATGACCTGTTGCCCTGAATCAACCTCGACGAGACAAGCGGCAAGATCCCTTTTGACAACGGTCTGAGATTTGAAAGATAATTATGGTGCCATTTTCCCAGGACCATTGACTCCGTGTAATCAAATTGTAAAAAAAAAGAAAAAAAAATTTTACTTTTTTTTAGTTTTGTTTTTTGCGGGGGGGGGGCGCAAAAAAAAAAGTAAAAAAAGTTTTTTTTTACAATTTGATTAGCACGGGGTCAATGGTCCTGGGAAAATGGCACCATAATTATCTTTCAAATCTCAGACCGTTGTCAAAAGGGATCTTGCTGCTTGTCTCGTCGACAGTGGCATTGGCACATAAACATTCGGAGTTTATCGGATAAATTCGAATTGACCAAAATTTTACCGGCGGGTGTTTTTTGGAGTTTTTCGAATTTATCCGAAAACACTGAGCCCTATTTATAACTCGCGCGACCTACAGCACTGCCTGCCTTTAAGGTGTTGAACAAAGCGATCCAGCGGCGTCCTAAAAGCGCCGGACACGAAATAAAAGGGGAAATATGCGCGCGAACCTCGTGATTTCTTGTTTTTTCTTTTTAATTATTATAGGTATCGGGGGGAGGGAGAGGGAGTTACGGCGGTGACATTCGAACTATTTATAACTCGCGCAACGTGCCGCCGTGTCCTTTTATTTAGAGCTCTGTCTGTCTGCCTTTTTGGGGAAAAGACTATAGGGCTGGCCGTCGATTACAAGTTTTAACCCGATTAATCGCCACCCTTTAATCGATCAATCGGAGCCGTTCATTTCCATGCAAATTACATAACAAATCAAAATTACTTTTCTTTCTCTTATTTTTTTTTGTTGTTGAATATGTTGTAAAGAGCTCAAATACATTTTTTTTATGAATCAACATCGATGTGCAGTTAGTTTGATGTTCAAGGCTCTCACACTCACAGATTATTACTTCAGCCGCATGGGACAGTTCGCTGATGTTCTCCGGCAAGAGCGACCTCCTTTGGTTGTTTAAAGTAGCCTCTGCTGCGCTAAACGGACACTCGAACGGCGTTTAAGTAACAGGGACACGTGTAACCTTCCGCAATTATCAGGAGTTACAAATCTTGCACCTACAGTTTACATTATACAGGTGTACTCGTCCACGTCTTTGCGGGGAAAACGTGCAATTTTCACTTTCTTGTCGTCCGTCAAAATTTTACCGATTAACCGGTTTAATAAATTAATCGCAATTAAAGCATTAATCGATTAATCGGTAGATTAACCGATCAATAACCCGGCTCTAGAAAAGACAGCGCTATACAGTGTTTAATTGAACTTGTCTTTTTTATTTCTCTTGTTTGTTTGTTTGTCTGTTTGTTTGTCTTTCTTGTTTTTTTCTGGTGTCACCGACCGTCGTTACCCGTTACCAAGTTTGGCTACAAATTTTCCTTTTAAATGCTCATCTCTAAATCGTTCCGCACCGCCGCACGGGCTCACTTAAAAAAAAGAAAAAAGTTTTTTGTATGTGGCTTAAGGTGTGCATTCATAGCTTTTTTTTTACTTGTACGTGCGGTACTTTCCTATCTTTCTTTTCTCGTACACGTTGGACAAGTAAATGTAAATATTGATATTCGTGCCTTTATTTTCGCGAGAATGTCACCAGGAACTGAAGACGGGGAAAACGGTTTAAAATAATATAATACATTTTATTTACAAAGCTCTGTGTTATGCATTGAATTTCGCAAAGTCAAAGGAACCATGGAAAAGTACGTTGATACGAATCTCCATTCTGGTTGATTGTAATGCTGCACAAAATCAATGAGGTAAGGAATAGGCCTATTGCTATATTACCCAAGCATCAAGAAGAGTGCAGGGATTGGTGTTCCACGCGCTGCACGTGCTGGCCTCAGCAGTAGTAACTTTTCTAAAGCAAATACCTAAAACAAATGGCATCTTGCACGCGCGTTTGTCGACGCTTTATTTGGGTTATTTACTTCGAATCTTTTACACGGGGAAGGCGCGCGCGTGTGGCGCATGCAACACAAATCCCTGCATTCTCCTTGATGCTTGGGTAATATGGGGCAGGAGATCGAACTATAGGGGGCGCTTTATCGAACTTGTTGTCTCCACAGCCCTGTGTTTACTAACACAGCATAACGGAGAAATTGAACCTCTGCTAGCACGATCTGGGCACGTGCGCGTCGCTTCGACCAGTGCTTTAGTCGGACGAGGAGCGGCCTTCAAATCATCATTTTCGATTTTTCGGATCAAAAACAAACAAGAAAATGCGGATTGCTTTCCCCACAGGTGAAGTGTACCGCTAGAGGCGTGACTGTTCGATCTCTTCCCCAATAGCAAATGGTCTATTAAGCTTGGGGCACAAACCACGCGGAAGCTGGCATAACAGTATAGGAATGCATGAAACAATCAATAATAATAAATTCCCAACTCTAATCTGAACGAAAATTAAGTTAAACGAATAGAAGATTTAGGTTTTACGTAAAGATGAAGCAATAACAATTTTTAAAAAATTCGCGAACTATACCCAAAAACATCAAACGCAAAAAATAAAAAAATAAAACGCTACGCGATTGCACGTTAGTAGAGACCGGATTCGCACCTCCGCTAACGCAAGGACGATCATCGAGTAGTTATGCCTGGGAATGGTTTGCACAGGGGACGTCAACCATGTTAGTCGCAGCGAAACATACACTCAGGCATGACTACTCTATGACCGATCGAGCGGTAGCTGAGGTGCGAACACGGTCTACGAGAACTCTCTAATATCGCGAAATCCCCGTCTGACGGGTATAAGAAATGTCCTCGCGTCTATTGTCCGGCACAATACGAAAAGAGCCAATCATCGGCAGTTACGACCGCACATATGTCTTTTGACCAAAAAACATCGTCTGCGAGCGTGACGTTTTGCGTTGTCACGAGTGAAAGCGCGTTTTTTGGTCTAAACATATGTTCCGCATCGGTTGGCTCTCTGCGTCTTTTGCGGGAAAGCAAACGCGCTGATTAGTCCATACTGCTCGTCGCGCACACACATGAAAAAAAATATATATATATATATATATATATAATGAGAATGAGTAAAGATAGACAAGTGCAGCCGTAGTAATATTGTGAACGAAGAGGGGAGAAGGTGATTATTGAATTTATTGCATTAAAGTTAGGGAAAGGGAAAGGGAAAAAGAGCTCGCGAAAAATTGGGCCAGGAGCGGGGATTGAACCCGCAACCTATTATATATATATATATATATATCATCCATGTTGAAGTGGGAACGGTTCCCCATGACTGGTTGTCGCGTTGACCAGGCGCTGGCGGGATCTGGAAGGGTTAAAATAAGTGTGTGAATTTTAGTGCATTGAAACACATGAACAATTGCACGGGTTTTGGCGAAAATGTCGGCAACCTTTATGTGCTAGTTCTCCCTACCTTTAGCTTTGTGGGTACTGCCTTGCGATGGTTTCGAGGAGACGCAGGAAGGTGTCCTTGCACTTCGTCGGGCCGTTGATCGATCGCCACCAGACCCAGTCCAGGTAGGTCTGCAGCATGCGGTCTGCCTCCGCTCGTCCTTGCGGTGTGTTGGCACGCGGGCCGCTCCACCCCTTCATGGTGCGGACGAGCAGCGCCTTGGCGGGTCCCCTCGCAGACTCGATATTTTGAGTGTGGGCCCCGTTCCTGGAATTCACGAACTGCCGGCTATGGTTGACTGTGAGGTGGGTATAGACCCCTTTCAAAATATCTGGCAACGGTGAAAATCCGCTAAACGAGTGCGGCAACATTGGGCGGCCGACACCATCTTGCAGGGTTGTTCCCGTTGTTCCGGACGCCCGGACGCGCGTGCGGCTGTAGGTGCTGCTCTCTCCAACGACACTTTTACCTCGCTCCTGCATGGCGTGGTCGGTGTTTCCGTTCTGTGTGACCTTACCAACATCTGCTTCGTGTTACTTCGAGGTAAATTTCGTTGAGGTGCCCGCGTCGGCTACCGGTCGTAGGGGACATTTTAGCGTCCGCTTGGGCGTTTTCGGGTTGTCGGCGCTGTTTCTTGACGTCGCGTCTCTCTGAGGTGAATGTTGTCGAAGTGCTCGCGTCGGCTACCTGTCGTAGGGGGCTTTCTTGGCGTCCGCATCAGCGTTATCGGCTTGTCGGCGCTCTTTTCTCACGTCGCGTCTCTCTGAAGGGAATGTGGTACAAGTGCTGGCGCCGGCTAGCGGTCCTAGGGGGCTTTTTGGCGTCCGCATCGGCGTTTTCGGGTTGTCGGCGCTGTTTCTTGACGTCGCGTCTCTCTGAGGGGAATTTCGTCGAAGTGCTCGCGTCGGCTACCGTTCGTAGGGGACATTTTAGCGTCCGCTTTGGCGTTTTCGGGTTGTCGGCGCTGTTTCTTGACGTCGCATCTCTCTGAGGGGAATGTCGTTGAAGTGCTCGCGTCGGCTACCGGTCGTAGGGGAGCTTTTAGCGTCCGCTTTAGCGTTTTCGGGTTGTCGGCGCTGTTTCTTGACGTTGCGTCTCTCTGAGGGGAATTTCGTCGAAGTGCTCGCGTCGGCTACCGGTCGTAGGGGACATTTTAGCATCCGCTTTGGCGTTTTCAGGTTGTCGGCGCTGTTTCTTGACGTCGCGTCTCTCCGAAGGGAATATCGTTGAAGTGCTCGCGTCGGCAGCGGTCGTAGGCGACATTTTGGAGTCCGCTACGGCGTTTTCGGCTTCTCGGCGCTGTTTCTTGACGTCGCGTCTCTCTGAGGGGAATGTTGTCGAATTGCTCGCTTCGCGTCCGCTTTGGCGTTTTCGTCATGTCGGCGCAGTTTCTTGACGTCGCGTCTCTCGGACGGAAATGTCATCGAAGTAATCGCGTCGGCCAGCGGTCTCACCGGATTTTTTGCTGTCCGCTTCGGCGTTTTCAGCTAATCGGTGCTGTTTCTTGATGTCGCCTATCTCCGAGGGGAATGCCATCAATGCTGGCGTCGGCTAGTGGTCGTAGGGGACTTTTTGGCGTCCACTTCGGAGTTTCCGGCTTGTCGGTGCTATGTTTGTTTACGTCGCGTCTCTCCACGTGGAATGCCGTATCGGCGCTGCCGCCGCCAACCCTGCAAGATGGCGGCTGACGCTGATTGCCGCTGCATTCAACAGATGGCGCTGTTTTTTGTAAAGGGTCTATAGTCCAGAGAAACTCCAGCCGCGTGCCGGAGCGCGGGAATCCTCCTATACACCGCCCACTCGTCCGTCGTTATCGTGATCCCGGGCGCCACGTGCCGTTGGATTTCGCGACACAGGGTCAGGGTGTCCCGTCTGCGGACCCTGACCATCCGGAGTTCGCCGCTGGCCACGTTGATCATCCCGAACACCCAGGGCCCGCAGACCTTCCCGTTGAAATTATTTCGGCGGGAACCGTACCCGTCCGCTCCTAGCATCCGGCCCACGTTCCCCTTTCTCTTTCCCCGAAATAGCGCTTCGTCCGCTTGCACGTGTTTACCGGGTCCTCCCAGTAGGGGCAGAGTCGCCCGTTCCGCGGCACAGCACTCGCGTGCATAGCAGAACCAATCTGTCTGCATATGCCCATTTATAGGGAAATGTCTGTTAAAATCGTGCCTCGTTTCACGCGTGGAGTGTCCGCGGCACTTAGAGTAGAGCAGGGCCAAAACCTCGGCCCGGCCCACCTTGACGTTCGGTCTTCCCAGAACATCGATGCGCGCAAAGAAGGAACGCCTATGCTTCAGCTCCGACCGCTTACGACCGCATTTCCCACATCGCATCTGATTCCGAATGCCTTTCTTGGCCTTCAGCTTGTGTTTTGTAACGGTTCCGGGGCACTGCGGTTTGTCGCGGTTAAATCAAAGGTCCCTGCATACCCCGTACACGGGATTGCTGGGCGGCCTGCCACAGTTTGGGGCGCCAAGCCAAATTTCATGCAGAACTGATCCAGGTGTTCTTCGTCCTGAATTAATCTAGCAATCCCCGTGACGTCAGGGTCAATGCGCACTGCAGCAGCCATGATGTGGCCGAACCTAAAAAGAGGTTGAACATATATTAATATTTCGTTCATGGAGCGTTTAGTCCGACATAATTACGATTACTATCAAAGGGGCACTGAAGTCAATTCTGAGATCGTCCTTTCGTGGTGACAACTTGTCGGCCAGTTGCAAGCCATGGCTTCGCCCGCGGTGAAAAAGAGGAGTGATATCCGAATGTGTATACCTATGAGACTCTCCTCGAGACCAGTTATAATAAAATCATTCAAAATCTGCGCGTATTGTATAGGGCTTTGATTGGTCCACATAATGTATAGTCTGCGAGAAAAAAGAGTCCACATGTTTATCTCTTGCCCTAAGATGAATAGGTGGTTTTGTAATATAGGACATGGTATATTCGGGAACTAATACATTTTAAACAATAAAAGATCAAAAACGACCTTTTTTAAAAATGACCTCAGTGCGCCTTTAACGTATAAGCATAGAAGATACACCCGTGTCCCCAGAGGTTCAAGACATGAAAGGATTACGAAATGTCGCAAGCTATATACAATAGCAAACACTATGATGTCTTGAAATGCATAGTAGTATTACATAATACGAGGTATAATAACAGTATAAAACCACCCGTTCTCAATGTGCGCATGTGCACAGTCCATTATGACAACAACATGAATCAGCTCGCGAGCATCGCTACTTCGATGTATGTATAAAACAAACATGAGAATCTCAAAAAAGTTTTACAATCCGTGTGCACATCGAGGGACTACAGCTGTGGTCATATAATGCGGAAGCGTAAGGCTACATAGACTCTAAGGACGTGTTGGTGCGCCTACTCTCCCGCAGAACACCAAGAGCGGTAATCACTGACATTTACAACCGCGAGCGACGGCGTCGAACGTATGTTTTCGTCTAAAGAAAAGACTGCACCGAGGCATTAGGCAGTGCAGGTGTGATGTTGTATGGCAATGATTGGATCTGTACGTGTTTGGAGGGAAAGCAGACGCATGGACATTTCTTAGAGTGACGCAGTAATTCCCATGCGCTAACTTTCTCGCAAAACAATTGGAAGAGCCAATCAGTGCCATCCCCAGACAGAGATTTTTTATAACTTCGGCTGTTCAACAATGTTACCAATCTCACCATCCAACGGTGGCGCATCTAACACTGTAAAAACAACTTATCTACTCGAGGCTAGAGATATTAGCAAAGCCAACAGTTTCGTAGAGTTGACGATCAATATTTAAATCTACACAATTAAATGAGACAAGGACATCAGTTGGCTATTGCTAAAATTTCTTTGTCGTCGCTTATGCACATACTTAAAAAGCAAACAAGAAGTGACGATGTTCCTAAAACGGTGTCACAAAATGACAACGCTTTCACTAACCAATGCCGCGGAAACTAGCACTTAATTGCAGTGCATTTCGGTGCTGGTGCAGGGGCATTTCGGTGCACGGACCTTTCGGTGCTGGGACTTTTCGGTGCGCGGACATTTCGGTGCGCGTAGATTTCGGTGCGCGGACGTTTCGGTGCACGTTCAATCAAAATCGCATTTTTTTGTGTCTGAAACTAGTACGCATTATTTTAGCTAGAAATAATTTTTTTTCACACTTTATAAATTTGTAGACTTGGTCATCCCTTTACGGTCACTTACTGATGTAGGACCTAAGTAGCTAAGTGACTTTATATATTAGGCACAGCACCATGCTGCGGGTGGACTGCAGACGTTGGAGGTTATGTATCGTTTGCCGATGTCTCTTTTCCAACGTATACGTACTACAGACGCGTCACATCGTGTTTTTGCATCGGTTCAATACAGGCGTTCTAGGCGTCTTCTGTAAAAGTGGGGGCTTTATTATTAATCATCTGTGTACGAAAGGCCCCAATAGCAATAAGCTTGAGAATGTTGAAAATTACCCGAGTAAAAGATTAGAAACTTCGTGAAACTTTGAGACGTCCTTCTTCTTGTGTGTCCTTTTTCTTCCACGACGCTTCTCATCGTTTACCACAGTCTCGGGTAATTTTCGACGTGATCTACATCCACCAGTTCGTCTGCACACGCACCGTTTTTTTTTTTTTTGTTTTTTTTGTTAAACTTGAGAAGTTGGTTGTGTATTAAGGCCTGTTCACACATGCAGCGGAGCGCTACAAGCGTAGCGCTTACCTCGCGCTAAGCGCGTGCTGACGGGAGCGTTCACCAGCTTTGTATCGCACCGTCAAAACTGTTGCTCATGGCAGACGATAAGTAGCTGACGGCACGTGAGGAGCGCTACATCAGCGCTTCGCTGCATGTGAGAACCGGCCTTAACTCAGAACAATTTGGAATATCTTCAACTGTGCGTGCACCGCGACATCGTATAGCATCGATTGTTTAGCACACCTGACAGGAGGAATTAAAGGTCTTCCCATCCGTCACGCGTCGCATGTTTTGTAATATAAATCGAGGCATAAAACACATTTTTAACGTTTGTTGCCAAGCATGGTTCTAACAGACTTTGAATATAAGCTATTTAAAGGTTTGAAACAAAACCAAACATGTAAAACGAACGTTCCTGCGGACAGTTTATCAGCATCTCGCATTTATTGTGGATGGCGCTCAAAAGTCTATACAGTTTAAATGTTGTATTAAGAGCCGAAATGTCCATGGGAAAGTTTAGAGCTCCTTGAGAAACACCCGAATTACTTATTTGCAACGTGATATGGTTCCCGTGCATTTTTGTCTGACCAGTAAAAAGACCCATGAAACATGACAAAATACCCTGATATCGCGCCCGCCCCATCATGGACTCAATTCAATTGTCACCGACTTTCTTTATAGGCCAAAAAAAGAAAGAAGCACGCAAGACGCATGTACCACGCTTTAATTCTTTCGTAAGCAAAAGCCCTTATGCTTTATAGGCCCGTAGCTCTGAAGTTTTGAGCAGCGCTCCAGGCGAGCAAAATATAATATTTGGCTCGCGTTTCGAAAATCCTTCAATACGCTTCCCCACTACAGTTTTTTTTATACTTTTTTTTCGTTCTAAGTGCCAGCGTACCAGAGGCTACAAGAGCGAGTTGCGACATTCCAGCGTCCCTGCCAAGCACGCGCGCTCGTGCAGTGCGGGCATCGTTCAGGAGGACGTGCTTTTGCGAGTAGCTTCAGCTTCGCTATCAACGTAAATTGAAACATACGTGCTCGCGGAAGATGAAAGAAAGCAAAGATGAAAGGAATGTTTAATGGGATGCTGCGGCCGCGAGCTCCAAAATTCATTTTTATGAACGTTTTGTTACCGCGCATCTACAAATGCTGACAGATGCTTGTATTCCAACGTGGCACGTGCAAAATCGAACGTTACAGCGCCACGCGGATGGTGCAGCCAACATAACATGGTCGCTTCTTGCGTAAATCTTCCCGACGCAATCGCGCCCCCTGCCCCAGAGCAAGACCAATACCACCTAGAACGCAAGGCCTGCACGTTTTCTCCTCTAAACGTCATCACTAGTAGATCCCCTCAGCGCCCCCTAGGTAACCCGGATGAGCACCGTCGTCTGCTACATCATCTGCGACATCGTCTGCTCCATCGCCTGCTTCAGTGGTTTGTGTAGCAGATAATGAAACAGATGTTCACGCCGAGTGTCTGTTGCTATAGCATACGATGAAGTTAGACGTTCACGTGGAGCGTCAAATGCATGAGTGAAAATGCCTTACTGCTGTGCGAAGGGCTGCAAAGCCCTTCGCTGAACGCTGGACGCTGGCACTGGACGCCATTTTTGAGGGTGCTGTTTATACTCCGGGTCGCTGCTTTGAAGCGTTCTTCCGCAGAACGAGCGCGCGAGCTAGAAATGCTCGTCTCAAAGCAAGGAGCGCGTGCTAGCTCGCGCTTGTGGCCGGGGGAGTGTGCGCGTGCGCGTTGCAAATGAACTGGAAGCTCGCAATCAGCTCGCGCTCAGCAGTCACGCACACAGCTGTGGCCGCATGTGAATGCGACGTAGTTGCGACGCGGCCCATACTCTCGTCAAGCTTCAGCCTGTTTGCCGCTTGGGGCGGGTCGGGGATCTACTAACGAAACGTCATGCGCAGGCCTTGTATTCTAGGTGGTATTGGCAAGACCCGCTGCCCTGGGGCAGGGGGCGAGAGCGCGTCCGGAAGACTAAAGGCCGGTTCAGACACTTGCGGTTGAGTGCGTTTGACTGCGTTGCGGCGAGAACCGAAAGCCGGTCACCGGCACATCTGTGCTTCGTATGAAGCGTGGAACCCAATTTAAGGAATCTCTTGGCACGCGCTATGAGCAGGAGGAATGTGCTGGTTTCTCGCTGCGGCAACGCAGTCAAACGCAGTCAAACGCAACTGTCTGAACCAGGCTTTACGCAAGACGCGACCATGTTATGTTGGCTGCACCATCCGCGTGGCGCTGTAACGTTCGATTTTGCACGTGCCACGTTCGAGTACAAGCATCTGTAAGATGCGCGGTAACAAAACGTCTAAAAAAAAGGATTATGCAGCTCGCGGCCGCAGCATCCCATTAAACATTCCTTTCATCTTTACTTTCTTTCATAGCTTCCGCGAGCACGCATGTTTCACTTTACGTGATAGCGAAGCCGAAGTTACTCGCAAAGGCACGTCCTCCTGAACGATGCTCGCACTGCACGAGCGCGCGTGCTTGGCAGGGACGCTAAAAGCTCGGAGCTCGCTCTTGTAGCCTCTGGTACGCTGGCACTTAGAATGGAATGGAGTATAAAAAACTCTAGCGGGGAAACGTATTGACGCATGTTCGAAACGCGAGCCAAATATTCTATTTTTCCCACCTGGAGCGCTGCTCAAAACTTGAGAGCTACGGGCCTATACCGGATGTTTCAGTGAAAGCTTTTACAAATTGTTAACGATAGGATCCATGGTAATAAAACCCGAGACTGAGGAACACAGAAGGAGACGTACACAACGCAACGTCGTTGTGTTCGTTGTGTTGTGTTGCGTTCGTCCCCTTCTGCGTTCCTGAGTCTCGGGTTTTATTAGCATGATCCACCACTAGCTAGCTTGTTGTTTAAATATTTTTGCGATAGAGTCGTTAACAAAACAAAAACGCTATTTCTTAAAATTAACTATTGGCTCGGTTGCTGAAAGATGCATGTAGCAATGCTGGCGTTCTTCCCGTTTGCCCACTCACAATCAAACTGCTAAACCCCAAGTTATCAATAAGATATCTTCTATTCATTCTGTTTTGTTTACTAACATTGGAAGCCTAATCCCAAAAGAAGAAGAAAATTAGGTGTTTAATGGCACAGCGGCAACTAAGGCCATAGTGTGCCAAACACAGGGTAAGTTAAAGGCAATACTGAAAAGACCTATAGTAGGTAGTGCTATTAAAACTATGGGGAATGAATGTTTGACTCTACAAGATACAGGCCTATTAAGGCCTCCTGAAATTTTTAACCGATGTTCAGCTAATCTTCAGGCAAACGTAATAGAAATGAAAACAAACTGAAATTCATAGCCGGTGTAGGATGCCAATGCTATCTAAGAACTTAAAAACTTGATGGTGTGGCACAAGAGGTTCGTCACCCAATAATAATGCTGGGTGAAATGGGACGTGATTGCGGAAAAAGGTAGAAAAAAAATGCTGCGTTCGTGATGGTACTTAGGACATGCGATAAGAATATGCATGACACTCAACGACTCGTTACAGTGTTCACATTTCGGAGCTTCCTCTGCCCGTAGGAGGTACCCATGCGTGAGATGGGTGTGTCCCAATCTCAGACGACAGAGCACGACCTCAAAGAAGCGCTCCCTGTGTCGGCAACTTGCCCATTCCCGTAGGGTAGGTTTCACGCAATGAAGTTTGTTGTGTATTTCCGCGTCCCATTCTAACTGCCAGTTTTTCTGGATTGCTCTTTTAAGACTGTGTTTGTAGTCTGTGTATGGAATGCACTTGATATCCACTTGCCTCTCAATGCACGTACTGGCAGCTCTATCAGCATCCTCATTTCCCTGAATACCGACATGACTAGGCACCCAACAGAAATTGATGTGTAGGTGCGATTTTACTGCTGTGTGCACGATGCTCCGGAGCCTAGTAACGAAGGCATTCTTCGGTACTTCCAAAGAAGCAAGCGCCTTTAATGCACTGAGAGAGTCAGAGAGAATACTGGATAGAGTTTTCTAAAATGATTTCAACAGCTAAAATTAAAGCATATAATTCTGCAGTAAAGATTGAGGCTCTGGCATCAAGACGCCTAACAACCTTCCATGTCTCGCTTATAACAGCACAACCAACAACTGAATCGCTCTTAGTACCATCCGTGAAGAAGCTCCTACAGTCACTGTACGTATAAGCAACCTGGGAAAACTCCTGCTGCAGGGCAGCAACAGGAGTTTGCCGCTTATTATATTTGAGCAGAGTAAAATTGATTATGGGTGCTACGCACTCCCAAGGAGCTACTGCCAGTGGAAGTTGGGCAACTAGGCTGAAACTGTCAAGGTTGTACGCCTGCGAATATGATTTAATTCTCTGCGTAAAAGGGGGTACGACAGATGGCTTGTTCTGGAATGTAGTTTCATAACGAGAATCCTGAAGTGCTTCCTGGATCGGATGAGAAGGGATAGAGCGAATTCTTAATACATACTGGAAGCCTAAATAAAATCGTCTTTTTTCAAGTGAATATTCATTACTCTCAGCATGTAGGCTAGGAATAGGGGACGTCCGAAAAGCACCAGTGGAAAGCCTCAGACCTTGATGGTGGATCGGGTCCAACACCTGAAGAGTAGATTGACGTGCGGATCCATACACTACGCATCCATAATTCAATTTCGAACGAACCAAGCAGCGATAGAGACGAAGGAGGCATTCCCGATCACTACCCCAAGACTTGTGGGAAAGCACCTTTAGAAGGTTCATTGACTTTGAGCATTTCTGTTTCAGGTAAAGTACATGACTACGGAAATTCAACTTTTTATCAAATATCACTCCTAGAAACTTGTGCTCATTACGAACAGGAATTGCCTGCCCCCTTAAGGTCAGACTAGGCTCTAGGATCATGCCCCTACGTAATGAAAAGTTGACACATACCGACTTCTCTGGTGAAAAACTAAACCCATTGGCATCAGCCACCTCATCAGACTATTAATTCCCAGCTGAAGTTGTCTCTCGCAGACCGAAATGTTACACGAAGAGCAAGAGATCTGCAAGTCATCCACGTAAAGAGAATAGGAAAGTGATTGTGGGATAGACTTTGCAATAGAGTTCATTTTTATTAAAAATAGTGTTACGCTAAGGACACCACCTTGTGGAACTCCATTCTCTTGGACAAAACTTCGAGAGAAGGTTGTACCAAGCTTGACATGAAAATATCTATTTTCCAAGAAGCTTTTGATGAGTGAGAGCATTCGGCCACGAATTCCATACGAGACAAGATCGTTCAAGATTCCATACCTCCATGTTGTGTCGTAAGCCTTCTCTATATCGAAAAAGACAGAAACACGATGCTGTCTATTAACAAAAGCCTCACGAATAGTTTTCTCGAGTCTGACTAGGTGATCCACCGTTGATCTGTGGGCACGAAAACCACACTGAAACTTGTCAAGGAGATTATTTTCCTCTAGAAAATAGACCAATCTTGAGTTGACCATCCGTTCAAAGGTTTTCTCCAAGGAACTGGTGAGGGCGATGGGCCGGTAACTGGAGGGTAATGATGGATCTTTTCCTTGCTTGAGGAGCGGGATAACCTCGGCTCTTTTCCAGGAGTCTGGGAAGACACCTTCTCGCCAGATTTGGTTAAAAAGGTTTAAAAGTGCTTGCAGGGTATTAGAATGCAAATGCTTGAGCATACAGTAATGAATCCGGTCTGGTCCTGGGGAGGTATTTTTACTTTTATTTAAAGCTGCCTGTAACTCTCGAAAGTGAATGGTCTATTATAGGGTTCTCGTAGTCCTCCAGAGGTATTTATTCTCTTCTTCTCTATAACACTTTTATGCTTTAAAAATGCAGCCGAGTAATGCGATGAACCCGATACAGATGCAAAGTGCTCTCCTAGAATATTGGCCTGCTGCTCAAGACTAGGCAGTACACCACCTGGCAGAACAAAAAGCGGTATAGAGAAGGCTCGATAATCCCCATTAATCTTATGGACTTTTTCCCAGACAACTTTTACACTGGTGTGACTATTAACGGAGGAGGTGTATTTCCTCCATGTAGTCTTTTTGGATTGACGACGAACATATCGAGCCTTCGCCCGAGCCTGTTTAAAGGCTAAGACATTTGAAGGCGTCGGATACCGGCGTAGCACATCCCATGAACAATTTTGTTTTTTCCGAGTCTCGCTGCACTCCTTAGTCCACCAAGGTTTTGGCTTAACAGGAAGGCGTGTAGAAGTCTGCGGAATAGCCTTATGAGCTGCCTCAACTATAGACGCAGTAAGGAATTTGCAGGCATCATTCACATCTAGGCCAACTAAGGTTTCAGGGTTAACCTCAGATGAACTTTCAAACATGGCCCAGTCTGCCTGGTCTACTTTCCAGCGTGGCGAACGTGTCGTGAGAGAGGATGAAGGAGCAGTGCACTTTAAAATAATGGGGAAATGGTCGCTACCATATGGGTTAGGATCCACATGCCATGAAAAGTTAGAAAAAAGTGTGGCAGTCCCAATGGAAAGATCAATGCATGATGAAGAAAGGTGTTGACAGCTAAAAAAGGTAGGCTCACCAGTATTAAAAAGACAAAGTGTTCGCGAGAATAAGACAGTCTCAATAATTTTTCCTCGGATGTCACGACGTGTGCTCCCCCATAGAGGGTTGTGACAATTAAAATCGCCCATCAAAAGGAATGGCTCAGGAAGCTGGTCTAAAAACGAATTAAAATCTGAGGATTTCAAAGTAAAGGATGGTGGTAAATACAAAGAGCACACTGTCAGAGCTTTGTGAAGCATAAACCGTACAGCCACTGCTTCCAGTGAGGTAGACAGTGGAACCTGTACACAGGGCACTTCTTTCGGGAGAACCACCGCAACTCCTCCAGAAGAACTGACTGAGCACGGACGATCCTTCCGGAATACCTGGTACCGTCTGAGGAAGTTGGTATGGCTGGGGTTTAAATAGGTCTCCTGCAAGCAAAGTACACGTGGCTTGTGTTCCTCTAGCAAAAACTCCACATCATCCAGGTTACTTAGGAGCCCTCGACAGTTCCACTGCATTAGCACTGAAACCATTATAAATATATAAAATTACGAGCACACGGGTGAAGAGTGAAAGAAATAAAATGTAATTACTTCGGAGGGATCACAGGTTGTTTAGTTTTTTGTTTGGACTTCGGATATTGCCACTCCATCTCCTCCTGGTCAGACCCAGGGGTAGATGAGGAGGTGGACGGGGCAGGAGCACCGCTCTCCTGAGCTCCGCAAGCAGGCTTGCTTGCCGGCTTGGGAGGGTCGGAGCAGCGAGATCCTAACCCGCGGCCGCGACCAGAACCTGACGGGAGGGTGGCAGATGTACTGGGGAGAGATTCAACCCCGTCCATCTGTTCCGCCTCCTTTTGTGTTGCAGAAGCTGCATGAGGACCATGCAGCCCCTTGGTTGCTGGCGGTCTCTCCAGGGAGTGAGGCCGAGAGCCTCGCTTTTTCTCCCTGGTAGGAGACCGTGCGGACTGTACAGGCGCAGCATGCGCTGGCCTGTCTTGGGATGTGGGAGCAGCTGGCAAACCCTCTCCGCGAAGAGAGGAAGCCCGCTGCCCCTGGGTAGGCTTTGGGGTCCTGAGGGCCGCAGCCAGGTCTTCGAGCAAGACCTGGGTTGCCCTCGACTCCATACGTGGCGCTGGACCCCGGCGCGCCACGTCGGCATACGAGCCTTGTGCAAGAAAGGACCAGCGTTTTTTGGCCTCAAGGTACGTAATATTCTCTTTAGCCTTTAAACTCAAGATCTCTTTCTCCTGTTTCCACAGGGGACAAACACGGGAGTACGCTGCATGGCTGCCCTTGCAGTTGGAGCAGCACACAGTGTTTTCACAGATGTCTGCGACATGTTCGTTGCTGCCACACTTGGCACAGATCTCTCTTCCACGGCAGCTCCTAGACCCATGCCCGAACCTTTGGCACCTGAAACACCTCTGGGGGTTTGGCACATAAGGACGGACACGGCAGTTCAGATAGCCTGCCTTCACTGTTGCTGGGAGACTATGCCGTTCAAAAGAAAAAATAAGATGTTTTGAGGGTATCTCCTGACCCTCGCGGCGAAGTATAATCCGCTTTACTGCAGTAACACCTGAGTTTTGCAGGCCTTCAAGGATCTCATCCTCGCTTACACCTAGGAGGTCTTCTTCAGAGATGACACCACGCACAGTGTTCAACGTCCTGTGCGGCGTTACCGTGACGGAGGTATCGACGATGCTTTTCATCTTTTGAATGGCCACACTTTGCGCTTGTGTGGTGACCTCTACAAGAAGGTCCCCAGAATGCAGCTTTTTTGCTTGGTAGGAGTGTCCGATCAAGTGCTCAAGAACTTTGGCAACAATGAACGGAGACAGCTTGGCGACAGGGCGTTGATCGTCTTCAGAATGAACTACAAAAAACTTGACAAAGTGTTCTACTTCTGGTGCTTTGGCAATGACTTGGTCCGGGCAATGCCGTTTGGACGGCTGCCTGGAACCGGGTTTAGACAGAGAGGGAGCCATAGGAGGCGGAAAGTATTCAGAATCCGCGGTGCACCGCCCACCACCGAGCCCAACAAGGGGTTAGGTAACGTACCATAACAAGAAGGGCTTGGCTGGAGACGTTACGCTAACAGTGCTGCCGGGAAACTATAACCAAGTGTGGATCTGGACGAGGGTATCTGTCACCACCCAAGGTTAGCCCTTGCCGCCAAAGAAGGTGAAATAAGAAGGAAGAGGAGAAGAAGAAAGGTATAGAAAGGAGAGGTGGAGAAAGGCGACTGACTGAATCATCCTGGTCGGGCCAAGCCAGGACACCCGTCTACGAGAAGCAGGGGCCGAAGCGGTGTATTGCCTCACCCGGGGGGCCCCGAAGGGTCCAAACAAACCCGGGGCTCAGCTCAACCACCAGGGTCCCCTTTTCCCCGGACACGGGTTAAGCCACGCACAGCCAGGCGTGGGTGGCGAACCCACATGGCTCGGGGTTCGTAGTGACGCCACTCACCAAGCACCTACTATAAAGTAGGTGCCCCCTGCGTGCGGGTATGGTGGCCCACGTAGCTGGGGTCCGTGGAGGCGCCACTCTCCAACACCTGCTTTCACAGGTGCCCCCTGCGGGGCCTAATCCCAAAGAGAGATGATGTGAATTCCTTGATCAAATGTAACGCGCGATTTGTTGTTCTACTGATTCATGGATGAATACATATGTCAGATGCTGAATTGTTCCCTTATTATCCAAAACTTTGTGTGTACAGGTACGACCAGAATTATTAGAAAGGAGGGAGGCGTC